>JAODKE010004193.1:0-17404 GCA_026779605.1 Mormyrus hasselquistii
CTATACCCATTTTGTCTTACTTCAACTCTGCCCATTGTAACTTGTTGCAGAAAAACATACACTCATGTGGCTGTTTTATTAGTGATACCTGGGGTGTGTTCCGAGAAACAGGATTAAGGTAAAGTCAGACTTATTTCGACAAGTCCAGTTCATTTAAATGGGAGTTCCGTTCCATTAGCGTGTCTTAAATGACTCCCTTCTGAGCTACCATTGTAACTTAGGTGAGTGAACAAGTCTGCTCCGGACCAGGTTAACTGTCAAACATGAAATGCAATGACTAAAATTAAAAAAAAATATGAACAGGAAGACATTTTTATATTTTGTTTAGTCACAGTCTGCTTTTGAAAGTATATTAATAAAAGCAAAGACATGATATGGTTATTTGTGCAGAAAATTTCACAGGAATGTGATTGAAAGTTTTTTACGGAGAACAAATCATACAGAATAACATTATACAGTAAGAACGACACGTGAACTCAACCCAGAAGGTTCCTTGTTGGCTATGGGGATTGAACCAGGAACTTTCGTGGTGTAAGGCGACAGCATAAACCACTGTGCCACCGTATTAGGCCCTTGTAACATTTACGTAATTTACGCTTTTATTCTGTCTGCAATTCTTTGCCAAGGCAACTCCCTGGCTGTATCTATGGCCACAGTATTGCCTTTTTTAACAATTACATCTTTGTATTTTTCATACAGGTCCATCAGCAGCATTTGGTCTGCTGCGAGAAAAAGAACACTGCTCTTGTTTTACATGATTTCCTACTCATTTGATCGATTTTCATTTTGGGCTTCTTAAATATCTTGGAGACTTTGCAAGTCTGTCTTGTATGGGCCTTGATTAGTTGAACTAGCTGAACTGCATTAGTGGAACAATATGTGGCTAAGATTAGAGATGGCGCTAGTTTGGGTCTGACTTTTTCTGGAAAGTCTGGCTTTCTTTAGCTACTTTCATGGAATACCCCCTACTCGTTAATGCAACTAGACTAGTTCACCAAACAGCAAATCATATGATCACTGAATAACCTGAACAAGTAGACAGGCTCAAGATGTTCACTTACTGGGCTATTAAGCATTATAATGGCTAAGACACATGATCTAAGCGATTTTGTACTTGGTGTGATTACCGGTGTCAGACGTGCTTGTTGCAACACCTTAGAAACAACCACGCACTTGGCATTCACATACTGATGTGTACACCATAGAGGATGGCGTTATGAACAAGAAAACATCCAGTCAGTGGCATTTCTGGACGCAAATATGGATCTACATAACCACATAAAGTGGCCACTGAGTGCATTTTCTGTGGTAGTGTTGCCAATTCAAACTATAATACAGACACTGAATATGTTCAATCTTTGACAGGACCCCGCCTTTCTTGAGAAGAAGGAACGCTGTACATACCTAAAAGCCAAACTGTCCCACATCAAGCAGAAGATCCAAGAGTACGATAACGTTACAAATTGGAAAGATGGATACAAGTAAATGTTTATGAACTGTTGCTTGTGGCTTTATGTTTTTCAAGAGCCAATGTACAAATTAGTCATTTTATGTACTTATATTTAAAATGTTAGACAAAACATCATCCACAACGAAATGGAGAAGGTAGAAATGCAGTTTGTTTGAATAACAAAAGGAACGTTTAAAAACAAACTTCATCCTTCACCAGAAAACTGGCTTAGTCTGCAAACGACTATTTTAAATTTGTTTGCCATGTTTATTTAATTTTTTTTCAGGTAGCATTTTTCATTTATGCAGCCGGATTGTGTATGAGGCCCTGTTACTGAGTAGACCCTTGTTTTCAAGAGCGATGCTGAATGAGCAAGATGATGCACTTCAATGCAATACTGTACACCTCAGTGCAAAAGGTCAAAAGGTGTTTGTTACTGCCCTTCAAATTAAGGCTTCCAAATGGAGTTTGACTGTTATATTCTACATTTCTCATTTGTCCTGTATTTTTTTCTGCTCAGTAGACTAAATATATATTTGTCTGTCTGTGTTTGTGTGTACAGTATATACACACACACATATAACACACTTGATACATAAATGTTACATTTCTCCCATCTGCTTTTAGCTTTGTGTTGGTTTATTTAGTTTTTTCGCATTTTACTGTTCTTGCAGTTTTAAGCCCTTAAAGTTTTTATAAATATGTAAAGTTAATTAGCATTTATTAATGTATACTTGAGATGCGGTTCTTTTTTTTTGCACTGAGTACAATGTTACTGTGTTTAGTTTCTTTTTACGTGCTTTGTTTCTTAAATACAAATTATTAAACATGAACTCTTACTCTTTTCTGCTTTGGACGTGCACCTGTGTCCAAAACAAAAGTTTGCCATTGTGACTAACTGTATAGAGAAAACTTGAAGTACGTGCATTGGTCTGTTCACGTTTTACGTTTACTTAAAGTCAAGGCCGTACAAAGATTTTACTTTAACTGCTCATAAGATGTAATCTTGTCAATAAAATTCATCAGATTTTCAATTCGAGAGAATTCTTTGCACGCATTTACATTCATGTAACAGTTTTATTACCTTGTAAATAGTATATAGAGTTCACAAACTATCCCAACGCTTTAATGATAGTTATAATGGTATTATATAGTGTACAGTATATTTGCCGTAAGATTCCATGCGTGTCATGAGACATGAGAGTCTGAAATCGTGAGTGTCACGCCAGATGCGTGAGAGTTGGCAGCCTTGAACCTGTGTGTTTGTCTGTATGCAGACGGAAAGTTACGAACATGGGGGAGACCCGGCCAGGGTGTCTGATGAGGAAACTACAGCAGCGCTGTAGCAGGTTAACCGGCGAATTTTCTCACGCTAGCTCTGCACGGAGAAACGCGCAAATAAAGTGTGATGGCGACAAGTTGGAAGTCTGATCAGAGAAGCGAGTGAGCGTTTGCAGAGGGGTCACAACTAAAAGCTTGGTATTGTTAATTACTGGAAGGTTTCTCAAACGATGGATGTTAGAAAGATACCAGGCGGGACTGGAATAGACTGCACGAGGAGTACAGTATGAAATTTATTTTCTTTTTGCAATGTCAGTAATAAATTTTGTCGGGATAGTAAGACTTAATTGAAATGTGGCGTCATTTATCAAAGTTCCCCCAGAATGAATACATAATAGACTGGTCTTGGGCACAAAACTCCCGGGCTTAAAGTGAGTCCCACAACTTGCTTGATAGCCTAGACCATCTCCTATATACCTGTAAAATACAGAATTTTCACGGCTTATGTTTAATCATGTCCCCTCCAATTAAGGATGTGCGGCCCGATACTAAAATATCGATTCTGTCGATCTGAATGTTTCATTTTGGGAATCGTTTGTAACGTTAAAATATAGACAGCTTGTACCTGATAAATGGCTATATTATTGTGAGCAACACATGGATAACTACCAGGCAGGAGGGAGAAAGGGGAAGACTTTCAGAGGCCTCTCTCCCATTGTCTAAATGATTAGGGCTTAGCCGTAGCACTTACGTCATCTTCCCCCCCACTATCGGCAAACTTTATCGTTACTGTGGTGTCGGCGATACCAACTTTTCAATTAGATCAAATCGGACTTAAAAGAATGTCAGTGGTATATAGCTCAGTCCTACTCTTTGTGCAGCAAGACTGCGCACAGGTTTCGGTCAATCTCTGATCTCACCCGACTCTCTACATATTAAAAAGAATATGTCTTCATAAATTACATCTCAAATGTTAGTCACCGTAGGTTTCGAACAAATAGCTTAAAGATGAATTAGACTGAAAACCAATGTACACCGCACACACATAGGTCTATCCTGAGCTTCGTTATCTCAAGGAGTGAGAATTTAAGTCATGATACTATTTGCTGCTGCTTTCTAGTATGTGCAGCACGAAAAAGAAACAAAGAACAGGAAAAACCTGTTTAACTTTTGCATAGGGTACCTCTTCTTAGAAAGAAAAAAACTTGTAGGTTAACATTGCTTCTTTACGAGTTTCATTAGTCGCCAATAGGAAAGTATCAGCCCTCCGGGCGGAGTCGTACAGCCTGGGCGGAGGAGTGACTTGTTTAAGGTGTTCCCTATTATACTGATAACTGCATTTCAGCCAGCCCTGTGGTACTTTATTACGCTTTTCAGGTAAGTTTCTTTTTTTAAAAAAAACTAATCAAATTCAATACCTGTTCCACACTACATGTAAAACACCGTTAAAATAAGTTTAGATCATAATTGTAAAGCCAGCACCGTTTATTTTTATTTTGCGGTGCATAATGTATAACAAATGATATTATATCTCGAGCTTGTTTATTTACGTTATGTTTTAGTGGTAACGAGTGCCTGAATTTCATTGGTAACACTTCACTTGACGGGTCAGAAATAATTATAGTAATAACTAAGTTCAAATTATGAAATAAAAGACAAATATAGTCTTATTGACACAATGATGTGTCCCGGTGCATTAATGAACAAACATGAGGTCAGTATTTCACTTGTTATTCATGATTTGTTCCATCAGTAGTTCCTTAGCAGGTCCTTCAGTAATTCACAGAAGTTTACAGAATTAACAGATATATAGTAACAAATACAGTAACTTCTTGAGATAAAACGTGTCACAGTTCATTAATGTATGTATCAGTATGTAACTAAAACTTTGTTTTGGCTTAAGTAATGCATAAGTAATAGTATAATACTATATTATTTCTGTCCAATCAACTAAAGTGTTATCATTTTATTATCCGTGGTGGGGTGAGTGATTTTTCTCCAAAATATACTTTTTCCATAAAAGTATTTCCTTTAATAACACACATTTGTCATTCATCTTTAATATTCTATAAATAATCCAATAAGCACTAAAAACAAGTTTTAATTAAATTATTAAAATCTACTGATCTACTCACTTAAAAACGGATGTGAATAATGCTTTTGGTATTTTCTGTGTGACTATTTGCATTCCATCGTTTGTGTATTAAATAGAACTGTTACCTTTGCAAAATAAGTCAAAGTGTGAAGAAAGTAAGGACTCCAGGATGTCTTCATACAGGAGTGGACATCCTCCACCCTATCGCTACGGTGGCAGGCAGTGAGTTTGTTTATTGGGTCTATATTTTTCCCTTATTTTTTATGGCTGAAATGCAGTACTGCATAATACATACAGATCTGGACATTTTGAGTATAAATGCAAGATAGTGTTGGAACTTAATTTTTATTGTCTCTGCTTACCAGAGATGGAAAATTCAGGTCCAGAAAGTTCAAATGCAGACCAAAGTTTTGTTTCGACCAATCAATTGAGTATAAAAAGTCACAGACTACCTGAATTCTCCACCTCGGTTACTTACTGACGCCCTTTTTCTGTTTCATAGCCATAGCAGCCACGACATGTCTGGAGACCGAGTGCTGAGCAAGCCATCTTTTTCCCACTACCCTGAGGAAGAGTTTTTGCACTTTTACCGTTGGACCTCTCCACCAGGAGTGATAAAGATTGTGTCAATAATTATCATTATTCTCACTGTGGCCATGTTTGCTTGTGTAGCCTCCACAGTAGGCTGGGACTCAGATCTGGAAATGTCAGGATATGGTGGAATTGGGGCAGGGATTGGTGGAGGTTATGGTGGAAGTTATGGGAGTAACTATGGTGGCTTCGGAGGAGGCTTCGGAGGAGGCTATGGAGGAGGCTACGGAGGAGGCTACGGAGGAGGCGGATATGGAGTTGGAGGCAACTATGTCAGTCCCCAATCAGCAAATGGATTTATTCTTGCCATCGGAGCCTTCACCTTCCTCACTGTGCTCGTCATCTTCATCCTCATGGTGTCACGTCAGAAGATGGCTCGCTCGCGCCGGTTTTACCTGGCGGTCATCATAATCAGTGCCATATTGGCATTCCTCTTGGTCATAGCCACTATTGTCTACCTTGTGGCTATCAACCCGACTGCCCAGGCGTCAGGGTCAGTCTATTACAACCAGGTCATAGGTCTCTGTTCTCAGTACCAGAACTCACAGCCCTCTGGAATCTTCATCAATCAATATATGTACCACTACTGTGTGGTGGAACCGCAGGAGGTGAGAACATGTACCATGTGTGCACACCAGGTCTAGCATTTCCTGTATTTTTTAATAAGACATATTTCCATACTACTTAGATCCAAAATTATCTTGGGTTGAGCATTTTTGTTTTTTTTTTTTTTTTGTTTTTCTTTCTTTGTTTTACAAGCACAATCAAGTACAAAATAAGAAGAGGAGAACCCAACCCACCCCAGGTGTTGCCTTTAAAGGAAAAAAAAATTAAAAAGACATTTAAAGAATTGGTCTCTTCAAATATAAACAACCAGGGGAACATGCCAGTTTTTTAATATCTGTATATCATCTAAAATCTGAGAGCTGTATAGTCTTTTTTTCTTGCGTTGTTAAATGCTCTCATCTAAGCAATAAATTTGTTTCATTTTAAAATATGCATTTTTATGGACAGTGCAGATTTTCAGAAGTAGGACATGCTTATTTCCTCCGGGTTTCTTTGGTCCTAGGCCATTGCTGTGGTGCTTGGTTTCCTGGTGACCGTTGGCCTTGTCATCATTGCAATCTTCGCTGCAAGGACACGTCAGAAAATCTGGAGTTATGGGAGGAATATTCTCTGGCATGAAGTGAAGGCGGTCAGTGACAGACTTTCACGCGACCTTGGAGAATGGGTAAGTGCATGAGATTTTATCATTAGATTTATTAGAGACCTCTTTGTTTATGGACTGGCAGCTGTTATCTCGATTGCTCCTAGTTGGTGCTGTTGTTTATTTCAAAGTGAAAAAGTTAAATATCTGAAATGTGAACCCCACCATGTGTACTAAAAGCTTTTTATGGTGCTCTCAGAAAGTCTTGAGATACTTGTTTAATTCTGTAAAAATATTGCAGATTTATTGATTTAATAGCAGAAATTCTTTGACAAGCAATGTTTAACACATCTGCACATATCTGACATCTTTTTGACTGACTCATTCAGTTCTGTTCTTGCCATTATACTATTAATTGCAACTGTAGTCATTTTGTGATAGATCACCAAACATTTATGTTTGTTACTAATTAAAAAACATCCAAGGCGACTGCTTGTCAATTAACTTTTTAACTCAGAATAGCTCTTTTCGAACTATAATTTGGATGTCAGTTTATTACTATTTGAAATAAATGTACTTAAAACTACCGGTCATTTCTAATACGATGTACATTTTTTGTAAATAAACAAATAAAGTAATAATTTTTGTTAAGACCAATACATTTGTAATCTTTTTACTGTCCCAATACTTTCTACTAATTATATATTCTATATGCCAGTATACTCTATGATAATTTAGCAGATGCTTTATTCATAGTACATGTAGTAGATGTGAAGCATACATATTTGCAATAATCAGCATTTCTGGAAAAAATAGTGCATAAA
The DNA here is from genome assembly GCA_026779605.1 of Mormyrus hasselquistii. Lineage (NCBI taxonomy): Eukaryota > Metazoa > Chordata > Actinopteri > Osteoglossiformes > Mormyridae > Mormyrus > Mormyrus hasselquistii. Next base: position 7,389 of record JAODKE010004193.1, read on the forward strand.
TGCTGTGGTCCATCCATCTCTGTAGAACCTGCACTCCTTTCCATGCAGCACAGGGCACAAGGTAGCGGTAACACCCAAGGGTGCTTCTCAATACCAACAATGAGAAGATCGTACCTGTGGTCTTTGCAAAACTGGTCTTCCTAACTTGCTTCTAAACAACAAATTTGTGACGCAGCAAATCATGGGATTGGTCTCATTTGAATATGATCACAGCCTGACTAATCACTGGAGTGAATCCAGGTGCAGTGATATATATGTGATCAATTCCAAAGCTCAAGAACAAGCCAGTGTTCTGGATGAGTTGTAAAATGGCAACATAGCCAAGAGGGAGTTACAATAGGTGTTTAACCACGATGCCGATATTTCATGTTTTCATAGGCTGCCACTTTATGGGGGGGGGTGTTTCATGTTCGGTTTCTGGGTGTGGCTTGCAGTAGAAACTTTAAGGATAAACATTCAGAATAAGACATCTTTGCCATATAAGCAGTATAAATTAGGTCTTGCACAGTCAAGTTAGAATCTTTACACTGTAGTACATCGGCTGCCTTATTTTTGTTTCTTGCAGGAATCTAAAAACAAAAATATATTGAACACATTTTGTTGGTAGTCAAAATAACAAAGAATTACTAATGCATATTACACGTATAAAATTTAGTAAATATAACGCATGTGTGCAGGTGTGTTTTGTTTATATTAAGATGTGAATCTTCTGAGAGTTTTTCCTTTTCAGTACTATCGCTGGTATTTGACCTCTGTGGCGATAATGTGCGGAAAGGGGAAACCGGTCAAACTGGGATTTTTGAAATGTTTACTGTACACGGACATAAATGGCTGATATAGATAGAACTGGGGCAGTCTGACAAAATACTGGTTGGATCTGTACGTCTTTATTTGTGGAATTATTGGCAACAGTGCAATGTTATCATAACTTTATTTGGTTTACGTTTACTGTCGTTTGCTTCAAATGTGTACTTTCAGTACGATTTATAATTTACCCTGTTTAATTTCTTGTGTAGCGTGTGTTTTTGTCCAACATCACAGATAGCTTTTTTTTTTTTTAATTCTATATAAATGGAATTGAAATGCAGCTATGATTCTGCAGTGAAGGAAGAATACTGCTTTTCTGTGAACTATTTTACCCCTTTGCAGGTGAAAACTGTGTCTGGTGAGCCAGAGCAGATGCTGAATGCATACCCAGATGACATTCATGGGAGGGAACTCCTGGAAGATGTCACCACTGATTATACCAAACCACCATACAGTTCTACGTGAGTTACTGCATGCACAAAAATGGCGTCTATAATAATGAACAACTATGCAAGTATTTAGCATGCAGGTTTTAAAAACTGAGAGAAATAAAACAAATAATGCATGCTATATTGTGATATTAGTGGCAAGTAAATTGTTTACCTTTTTATTGTGAAATATTTAATGTTTGAAGCAGAATTACTCTGCAAGCATTAGTTGGAACCTGATCCATCCCCCCCACTCTGGAGGGGAAAAAAATAACAGAACTTTAAGTAGCATCCCTAAATAGGGTTGGATACCGTGATGTTTGAACCCATAAAACTGTGTTGACCATCACAAACTACTCATACATGTAGCATGTGTTTGCTGCGGGTAGGAGTAGGAGTTTGCACACACATGCACGTATCCCTGTGCCTGTACATGCGTGTTTCCACTGTCTCCCTTAATCTCCGTTTGTAGGTAGAGTAAAATGCATTCATTCCTATTATTATTATGAGTATTATTGGTATACTCTGGTATAATAATAATAATAATAAATTTTATTTAGAGGCACTCAAGGACACCTAACAAACACAATATACATTGTTGCAGTACATCGATACAAGAAATAGCATTAAATAAAACAAACAAAACAAAATAATAAAAAATGGATAAAAATTAAATAAAGAAGAAAAAAGTAATAATTTGAAAGCTGTTACAGCAGCAGAATCATAAAGAGTATGCACGGTACAAGGTTACTATTAGCCAAAACTTGGACTTTAAAATTTTACACTTCACTTTCTAAAACATTTTATTCAAAACCATCTATACTTGCTGCATTTGTGACTGCACGTTCTGTGTGTAATCCGCCGCTGCAGGTTTTGGGTCCTGAACAAGCTGAAAACTGAGCTGCCTTAAATTGTGTCAGATGCAGTTATAGTCACATGGATGAAAGCGCGGTATGCAGGGGAGGGGGTGTAAATTTAAACTTTAAGCAAAATCTGTTTAATAGGCTATTTCTGGGAGATTGGCAATTCCAAACCAGACGGCATTGTAACATTGTATGCATGTTGGCCAGTGTCAATCAAAATGTTTACTAAATTAAATCATGCCAAATACCTTCTCAAGCGTGGCTGGATAAGCTTAAGAGTTGAGACCTTTTGTTCACTTATTAGTTCCCCACTCTTAAAATCTCTCCCGCTCCCATGTTGCAAAATATATAAAAATTAGTTCAGCTGAGGATTTTATTTTGTAAATATTTCATTACTTACGGGGCGACATGGTGGTGCAGTGGTTAGCACTGTTGCCTCACACCTCTGGGACCCGGGTTTGCATGTTCTCCCTGTGTCGTCGTGGGGTTTCCTCCGGGGACTCTGGTTCCCCCCCCCACAGTCCAAAGACATGCTGAGGCTAATTGGAGTTAATAAATTGCCCGTAGGTGTGCATGTGTGAGTGAATGGTGACAGTGTGTGAGTGTGCCCTGCGATGGGCCGGCCCCCTGTCCAGGGTTGTTCCCTGCCTCGTGCCCATTGCTTCCGGGATAGACTCCGGACCCCCCGCGACCCAATAGGATAAAGCGGGTTTACTCTGTGTACCAGCATATGCTTCTCCAGACTTACAATTTGTTCACTTCTTCACATTTGCTGATGGGATGAGTAGCAGGATACATGTTTTGTCTGTGTTTGTTTGTGTTTAGTGAGCCGCCGAAGAGCTGGCCATTGTGCAGTACAGAGTCAGAGGTCACCATCTCTGTAGGGAAGCCTGATACAAGGTCCCCTGGACACCGTGTTGATAGCCTGGATGACACAGACTATACCACAGGGGCTGAGTCTGGGGAGGAACTGGATGACAGTGATTTTGACAGGTAAGATGAAGCGCCTAGGAGTTCTAAGGAATTAAGTGTGAGGTTCTCTTCTTCAGCCATGTTTATTTCAGGGGTTAAGCTGAATTTTTGTTCTGGTCAGGAAGGTTTTATTGATATCTGGTATTTGAAAATTCTGTCTATAAAATATATTCTGCTTGAAATTTGGCAGGTCATTCGTGTCAGTGTGTTATGCTTAAATGCAGCATTGTGGGATTAACTAAGCAAGGGAATGTACATTTTTCATATGTTCAGCTCAACAAAAAGCAGAATGTCCTGGTTTTGTTTTTATGAATTTCAATACCCGCATAATTCATTGTTTACTTTGAGTTCCTCACAGAAGCTGATTTTCCCCTTCTCTGTTTCCTTTTTTTAGTGAGTTTCCCACCATTACTAATGGTCAGAAAAGACTGGAATACAAGCGGGAATTCGATAGGTACCACAAAGAATACAAGATACTGCAGGAAGAGCTGGATGACATCAACAAGGGCCTCATGGAGGTCGATCATGAGCTGCACATCTTGCAGCCGGGCAGTTCACAGTACATGGTGAGTCCTTAGGCCAGTATGTGCATCTCTATTATATTATGTGTGTGTGTAGTTTTATGGGTAAAATGTGTTTTATTTTAATAGATACAATCCCTAAATCATGTTTGTTTAGATTTTATATTCTGCTAATAACCCCTCTCAACACAAACAGGAAGCTATGGATGAATTTAACCGGCTGAAGAACCTGAAGAAGGTCTGTCTGAATTTTCCATAATCTGTTTAAAAGCTAAGTGGTATGAGTATTGTATTATGATGTAGAATAATGTGCTTTATTTCTCTCTTCTCAGTCTGCAGACTACCAGATGAAGAAGCGGAAATGCAAGTATCTAAGAGCCAAATTGTCTCACATCAAGAGGAAGGTCAATGATTATGATGGGAGAGTATGACCTGGTTCAGTCTTGGTCTTTACTTATCCTTAAGATCTGTTTAATGGCGTATTCAGAGTGCCATCCTTGGAGATACCCATAACCCTTTAAAATCTCTCTAAGTAAAGTTTTAAGATTTTTCCTTTCTAAAAATAAACATCTTTAAATGTGAGTTTCAGTCACTCATCCACTTAAATTTTATTTGACAATTTCCACTATTGTAAATAGAGGCATACTGTACTTTTTCATAACAGCTATTTTAATAGAAAGATTATATTAAGCATTGCTGCAAAATTTTTTATAGTAATTTAACTGTGTTTTTAAAATTATTGTTTTCTCAGGATATCTACTATGAGATATCGCAAATGTAATTTCCGAAAACTTTTGCACAGAATTGAATATGCTGCTGTTTTTCTTGTACCGGTTTTCAGCTGCATTTTTCAGATCGTCTTGTAGCTACAATGAGTTTTTAAGTTTTAAAAAATAGATGTATATTACGTTTTCAGTTTAATTTTTATGTGCGTCAACATTGTTTTGACATTATAAATGAACTGTTTTCATATTTGGGGCTGTGTTACTCTGATGTTATGCTCATTTGAGGGTTACCATCTTGAACTAGTGAAAAGAGAATTATCTGATTGGATACTTTCTAAAACTTCCTACCACAAGGGAAAAATATGTTCTTGCCACTGCTGTTGCATTGTTTTGTACTTTGTAAATATGTCATTTGTCATTTTCATTAAAAACATTACTCACCATAAGTGTTCTTTATTATTATTCAATACTAAGATGCTAGCCCCATTTCCAAAGCTTCTTTAAAGATATAAATTTAATTGTTGAGAACTGAAACTAACATATTACAATGCCATATTCAAATTCCCTATATACAGGGAAAATTTGCAACTTTAAATAACCTAATAAAAATATGTTCACTAAACTTGGCAAGTAGAACAAGTTCACACTCATTAATCATGTGTCCTCCAATCAGGGTGACCAGATTATCCATGTCAGGGAGGACACTAAGCTAGGACAGTATTTGTAAACTATCATTTCAATTAAAAGGAGCTGGATTTCACTAAATCACCAAGTTCTTGCCATGTGCTGACTGGTCAGTCTCCATGTGTCACCAATGTTAATGTGAAACAGCTGGATGAGTCTTTCACTCAAGGAATCCAACCATTCAAAGCACAAGAAGAGCTTAACTATTTAGTCAAACACAGGAGCCTTTCAGTTTAGAGGCGGTTTGTAAAACCTAAAGCAGTGGATTCACATAGATTATCCAGTCACCCTACTGACAGATTTGCTTTCACATGCATGTTTGTGTACGTCATGGAACGCGAGATGGGGTGTGGCATAGAGAAGCATTCCAATAAACCTGTGTTTGTACTTGTGAAAATGGCAAATGAAGAAACATTTCATTACACCCTATACGGAATCGCACATATAAACACATGCATGTTATTGGGCTCTATGGCGATAATAGCTTATTAACCTAATAGCAATAGGTTAATTCATATTTTTATTCTATTATTCATAGTAATAATTCACTGCAAAATACAAACTATGTGTATTTCTGAGCAATAAATCAAGTACATTTATTTATCCAAGGCGATTTGTGATGGGTTGGGACAGTGATAAACACCGACAACTCGGAATTATCGTTATGTGCCTTGTAGGCACGGGGACACATTTTAATGTAACACAAGCAGCCCAGCAGCCCCACGCAGTTTGTTAGTGCGTCCAGAAATTGCCTATGTTTATTCAATTTAAAAATACTTATGGTAGCGAGTAATAACGTGGCCAGATTTTAAAAGACTATTTGGAAGCATATTTTTCTGCTTCTGTAGGTACGTTGGGTATGCTTGCAAAGTTGCTTTGCAGAATTTCTTTGTAGTGTGCTGGTTCTTTTATGAATGTGTTCTGGATCTGTTAATAGCTAATAACTGGTTTCGATAATTAAGATAAGTCTTGTTGGCATTTTGATAGCTTGGGTATATGTAGAATATAGCGAACTATAATTGCAAGGATTTGTTTACTGACGTACAGGGAGTTGTGATTTTATTAAAAAAGTATATTGTAACGTAAGAATAATTCCCTTTAAGTGTCCGATTCTTAGTGGATTTAGCTAATCTAACGAAATGGATGAAGAACCCGAAAGAGCTAAACGTTGGGAAGGTGGCTATGAGCGGACATGGTAAATGAAATATCTTGTCTTATGTTCCTTTTAATGTATTATGCTTATTTATAAAGGACGATTGATTTGGTGTGAAACTCCTTAACTTTTGTTCTTTTAAAATATCTATTTGTGATTTTAGCCACATCTTTTTAATAGACTCTTTGTGCATGTATATGTTAGTGAAGTGTTGTCCGTACGCAGTTGCTATGTAAAACTTTCATGAAGAATGCATTGTTTTGTCGTTAAGTTGATAGCAGTCATGTCTGGGTTTGGGGTTGTTGTACAGGGAGGTTCTCAAGGAGGATGAGACTGGATCACTTAAGGCTACAGTGGAGGACATCGTTTTCAAAGCCAAAAGGAAGAGGTGGGTACATAGAGGGATTTATTACCAAACACACTGTCCGATTGACCATCTAGTAAGTCATTTTTACACATAGAATAGAATAGAATAGAATAGATATGTATTGTCATTGTTTTCTAAAAAAAAAACACAAAATAATACCATTTAGCTGCCCTAATATTGTCAGCATAGAAAATGACATGAATGTAATAAATAACATAACACAGTGAGGTACTATGTATGGAAGTAGGGCTGGGCGATATGACCTCAAATCAATATCAGGATTTGTTCAACATTTTACCTCCATTATTATTATTTATGATTATTATTTATTTTTTTTATTTATTTTGTCCTCATGTTTCATTGACAAGGTTTGTACTGCAAATACAGTCAACTTTTAAAGCTGGGATATTTTTTTCTAATGAAGGACTGTATATCTTATCTTTATGATTTAGAATAATTGCAGGAAACACACCGATGGACCATTTATGGCTATTTATGGAATATTTTGAACAACTGAAATCAAAGCACAAATCACTCATGGACAAAGGTCACATTTTAGTTTTAATGTAAAAGGCAAATTCCCCAAAAAAGTAGAAAAAACTACTTTGCATTTCTTGTAAACAAAATAAACTGTTTTTAGTGATCATGTCTGTCTGGGTTAACCATTATATCCACAAATTAAATTACTGAACTGTTTATAATTCAAATACTCTATATTACAGTACAGTACTGTACATAAAATATAGCTTATTGTAGTTTCGATACTGCCTCTCGGCTCGTTTTTGGCACTTTATCATTAACTTTGATGAGTTTATATTAATATTTGAGAGAAAATTACTTCTTTTTCCTGTCATGGTTTCTGTGCATGCAGCATTAGCCTCAGGTAGCTATCCAGAAGCAGAAAGGTTACAGCAAGGCAAAATAGGCAAGTAAAAAAAAAATTACCATAATTTTTTTCCATATGTTATGTATAAAAAGAACCTAAATGTACACTGTGAATGGACTACTTGATTACTGTAAACAGTATTTGTACAGGACTGAGTCTGTCTCAAGTTTTTTGATCCGTAAAAGCGGTTGATCATTATAACCATGATGACTATAAGCAGTTTCACTGTATTTTAAATATTGCTAGTGTTTAAACCAATTGGTGGTACTGTACAGTAAAAACCACTTATAACGGACTTCAAGGGATCTGGCAAAACGGCCCTTCACTCTGGCACAAGCTGCGTGAGTTGCTCAGTCGGCTCGGTGTTTGAGTTTGCCTCCATGCTGCTTCCATGTCGCAGGTTGGATGTGGTGGAGTCACATGACGACACACGTGATTATTCTGTATATAATATGTACTGCATACAGTTAACTGTGTTGACTTGTCTGTCTTTCATGTTTTTTTTCCCCTAGAGTTTTTGAGAGCTATGGACAAGTGCGGCTGGGGATGGTAAGCAGCAGTATGGTCTTGTTCAGTTCAACCCTTCAGTTTCCAAATTCTTAATTAAATTGACACTGTTCTGAGTGCATTCGGCATGACCGTCCTGTGTAGATTTCTGAAGAATGTACTGAATCTATAGAAATGTACTTATAAATGCATGTGTTTTTTTTGTGCTTCAGATGCGCCACATGTTCGTGGTGATTGATACTTCAAGGACAATGGAGGACCAGGACCTCAAGCCCAACAGACTGACCTCCACTCTAAAGGTCAGTGGCATGCCTGCATTGCTGCATGCCTGCATTGCTGCATTGCACTGTGTAGCATGTTAGACATCGTTTTCTTACCGCTGATTTCTGTTCACCCACAGCTGATGGAATACTTTGTTGATGAATACTTTGATCAGAATCCCATCAGTCAGGTACGTATTTTGAAAAGAATGGCCAGCCGGCTTTTCATTCAAATTTACTTGCAGAGCGCGCTGGAGTGTCAAACGCCACTATGTTATGCAAATTTTCAGATAGGGATCATCACTACCAGGAACAAGAGAGCTGAGAAACTGACAGATCTGGCTGGTAGGTTCAATGTGGATCTGTTACGTTGACTGCACGTGAACTTATTAGAACACTATATGCAAGCTTATTTTTGTCCATAGTAGGACTTAATCATTAATAATTCATTAAAATTCTTATACATAAAAAAACCTTTTGTTGTTGAATATTACTGTAATGTTATTACTTTTAGTAGTTAATACTTAATGTCTCAAACATGAACAGATGTGTTTGCTCTGAAAACATGGTTGTGTTGACAGGTAACCCGAAGAAGCACATCACCGCCTTAAAAAAAGCCGTGGACACCCCCTGTGCTGGGGAACCCTCCCTCTATAACTCCCTGCACCTGGCCATGCAGACGCTCAAGTACGTCAGGATCAGCTTGGTTTTGCTTTGTGACTCACGTTCATGATCTCTGACGGTGTAATCAGGCCAGGCCGGTTTTAGCGGCTGGAGCTGCAGGAGTGAGTTTTACTGGGTTCGAGTCCTGCTTTTCTCCTTTAGGCACATGCCGGGTCACACAAGTAGGGAAGTGCTTGTGATCTTCAGCAGTCTCACCACCTGCGATCCAGCCAACATCTACGAGTTGATCAAGGTAAGTGCTTTGTCTGTTTTTCATTTAAAAAGCTGTGCTGTAAAGGTCACAAAGTCACTCTGAAGAGAATTAGGATAAAATGTTTTTAAGGGGAAGGATTTAGCTAATTTGAAGGAGGGTTCAAAATCATTATTGTACTATCTGTCTATGTGCCTAGTCAGGGGTCAAACATATTTTTGGGGAGGGTTCAGATCTGTGTTTTTGCTACATGGCTACATGCCTGTCTGAGTCAGCTTATAGTTAAGGATGCCACAGTTGCAAAGTTGTGGATTCAAATCTCTGAAACTGTACTTTTTTTTTTTTTTTTTTAGCTTTAATTGTTTTCATAATTGTTGTGCTAAGAACTTGGCAAGCTTTGCAATTTTAACGATTGTTCTTTTTCAAGATTATCTAATATTTTTAAAAGAATGAGCGTGAAGCTTACTGCTGCTGCTTTTGCATGTGCTCATATCCATCAACTGCCGGACCCACTCAGACAGCGTGGTGTGTTTGTGAGACGCTTAACGAAAACAAGTGAGGAGGATAAAAGCAAATAAGAAATGGCACTAAAAGATTTCATCATTTACTCTACGGATATGTTTTGGATTTCAGGGAGAGGGTATTGAGCAAAAAGCAAAGTGATTTGTCAGCATAAAACATGTCGACACCACCAGCTCTGTTGGTGGACAGTAACAAGATCTGTTTGGGTATAGTTTATTATGGATGAATTTTCAACTCCGGTTTTTTGTTTTATAAATACCACAATATTTATTGTAAAAAAAAAAATCGCATGAAGATAATGTGCAGCCCTTCAATATATGATATTATGTGTCTGCTCTGTGTGAACAGAGATATTCTCCCTGTGATTGGTTAGGTGGGTAAAAAGCACTGCCATCTTTCCTAGACACTAAAGGGGCTGAAGATTCGGGTGTCTGTGATCGGGCTATC
>JAODKE010004193.1:17504-28827 GCA_026779605.1 Mormyrus hasselquistii
TAGGTGGGTAAAAAGCACTGCCATCTTTCCTAGACACTAAAGGGGCTGAAGATTCGGGTGTCTGTGATCGGGCTATCAGCAGAGGTGCGAGTCTGCACCATCCTGACGCGGGAGACAGGAGGTGATGATCATATGATCCACACTGTGTTTGTTTGGCTCTCGTTGCTAGTGACACTCTCTAAATAGTATGCGTTGTATGATTGTATTAACACTCTTAGTTATAATTAAACGTTTTGATACATTTCGTCATGTTTAATTTTCCGTCCTCGTTCCTGTCCATAGGAACGTACCATGTGATTCTGGATGAGAGTCACTTCCGTGAGCTTCTGACGTTCCACGTCAAGCCTCCACCTGCAAGCTCCTCCTCTGAGTGCTCCCTAATTCGCATGGGTACGTCAGAGCCCCTAGAGGCCCACCGCCATCATGAATCATGGGACTTCCTTTGCCAGCTGATACCCTAGACCAGGGGTCACCAACATCGGGCACCAGGATGCCCCCAAGGACCACATGAGTCGCCCCGGACCTGTTCTAAAAATAGCACAACTCACCAGTGAGCAGCGTCTAAAATTTAATTTTATCCTGCTGCTATTCTTCTTTAATCACATTTGCATTTATATAGATTTGAAAATGACAATATAAAAAAAAAAGTATTTAAAACATGTTTATTATGCATGAAGTTTAGATAAGTTTAGGAGGGCGTCTCGAACTGGTAGCCGTCCGTATGGCTCAGTACCCGTGAAGTAGCTCTCAGTTTCAAAAAGGTTGGTGACTCCTGCTCTAGACAGATGGTGTAATTATATTACACTGCCATTCTTTGACTCCAGTTTTGACTCCTTTTTAAAGGCGCAGTTCACCCCAAAACCGAGAAAAAAAGATATGTTTTAGATGGGCTTTAGTACCATCTGTCTTTGTAGGTTGTTCTGCTGGGAGTCGGCTAGTTTTGGAGATATTAGCCGTAAAACTTTTCGGAACTGTTTTCTTCTACCAAACTCCGCACAACAATCGTATCACTGCGCAGAATATATCGCCGGGGTGCCCATGCTCGTATCTCCTGCGCAGTGATACGATTGGTGTGTGGAGTTCGGTAGAAGAAAATAGTTCCGACATTAAGCTGCTCACGACTAAGTCTGTGGATTATCAAGAGTAACCGGGTCATGATTTCTGGTAAGAGACGTTGTTGTTGAATTTTTCTGGTGTATCTTTTGGCGCTTTAATGACTGCAGAAAAAAATGCCATTTGGTCCTGTTTATGTTCGACAGAAGAATGGGATGAACTGCCCCTTTAAATTACTTTGTGAATTGTCCCTGGAAGGGGATAGCATTCCTTCTTTCTTTCTTTGATTATAAGATGTTTCACTTTATGTGATGCAGTGCCAATAAGGAAACATTCTCTTCTTTTACCAGGATTCCCCCAGCATACCATAGCCTCTGTCTCTGATCAGGATTCCAAACCTTCCTTTAGTATGTCGTGAGTATTCTTTCAGTTGGTTTTCACATTTGCTGTTGTGGAAGGCAAACCGCAGCGTATTAACCAATATAAATTCCTCTATTTTTGTTTGTTCCATTATTTATTCATTGAAATGTTCATTTGTTTGTTCGTTCATTCTTTCATTCATTCATCCAACACTGAATCTGTTTAATATTCCTGTCAGCTTGTTAAATGCATTGAAATTTGTGAAGTATCAGTATTGCCTGAAGAGTGTACATTGCTAAAAAAAACCAGCCAGATTTTCCACTATCCTCTTTATATACACGGCTCAAAAAAAAATAAAGGAACACTTTGAACACACATCAGATCTCAATGAGGAAAACATCGTGCTGCATATCTATATGGTTGTGGACTGGGTGATGTGTCAGCAATGAAAGGATGCCACATCGTTTGATGGAAATGAAATTATCAACCTACAGAGGGCTGAATTCAGACACCCTGAGAAAGTGAAAATTGATGCGGCAGGCTGGTGCATTTTTCCAGACGTCGGGCTGCTCCTGATAAGATGACGGATGGTGTCCTGGAGGATCTCCTCCCAGATCTTGACCAGGGCATCACTGAGCTCCTGGACAGCCTAAGATGTAACCTGGTTGTGCCGGATGGACCGAAGCATGATGTCCCAGAGGGGTTCTATTGGGTTTAGGTCAGGCGAGTGTGGGGGCCAGTCAATGGTATCAATTCCTTCATCCTCCAGGAACTGCCTGCATGCTCTCGCCATATTGTCGTGCATCAGGAGGAACCCAGGACCCACTATACCAGCGTAGGATCCGATCCAAGGATTTCATCTTGATGCCTAATGGCAGTCAAGGTGCCGTTGTCTACCCTGAAGAGGTCTGTGCATTCCTCCATGGATATGCCACCCCAGACCATCACTGACCCACCACCAAACCGGTCATGCTGAACAATGTTACAGGCAACATAACGTTCTCCATGGCTTCTCCAGACCCTTTCACGCCTGTCAGATGTGCTCAGGGTGAACCTGCTCTCATCTGTGAAAAGCCAGAGGCGGACCTGCCAATTCCGGTATTGGCAAATGCCAATCGAGCTCCACGGTGCCGGACAGTGAGTACAGGGCCCACTAGAGGACATCAGGCCCTCAGGTCACCCTCATGAAGTCTGTTTATGATTGTCTGGTCAGAGACATTCACACCAGTGGCCTGCTGGAGGTCATTTTGTAGGGCTCTGCCAGTGCTCATCCTGTTCCTCCTTTCACAAAGGAGCAGGTACTGGTCCTGCTGATGGGTTAACGACCTTCTACAGCCCTGTCCAGCTCTCCTAGAGTAACTGTCCGTCTCCTGGAATCTCCTCCATGCCCTTGAGACTGTGGTGGGAGACACAGCAAACCTTCTGGCAATGGCATGTATTGATGCACCATCCTGGAGGAGTTGTATTACCTGCGCAACCTCTGTAGGGTCCAGGTATCTCCTCATGTTACCAGTACTGACACTGACAGTAGCCAGATGGAAAACTAGTGAAAAACAGTCAGAAAAGATGAGGAGGGAAAAATGCCATTGGCCTCCACCTGTTACACCATTCCTGTTTTGGGGGTCATCTCATTGTTGCCCCTCTAGTTCACCTGTTGTTAATTTCATTAACACCAAAGCAGCTGAAACTGATTAACAACCCCCTCTGCTACTTAATTGACCTGATCAATATCCCAGAAGGTTAATAGACTCGATTCTATACTCAAAAAGCGTTCCTTACATTTTTTTTGAGCAGTGTATATAGGGCAAATTTTACATTTCATCAGTATGGGATGCTGAGTCTGTAGTATTCAAGTCTACATCTTTCCGGGACTAATGAAGATAAAACATCTCTTTACAGGCACCTCGATAGCAACGGTGGTCCTGGCTTGACCCTGGGGGGATACTACTGCCCTCAGTGCCGTGCAAAGTACACGGAGCTGCCTGTGGAGTGCAAGGTCTGCGGTACGTCTAGACGCCGCCCCTATGATGAAAGGCTAATCCACTGCAGTGTAATATTTTATAAAATCTTTAAAAATAATACTAGTAAGTGATGGTCTAATTGGATGCATCAAATTATTTTATAAGCCAGTTCTAAAGCTCCGATCACAAATTGTGGGCTAAAGTCTGAATAAAACATCACATCTATATCTTGTTGCAGTTCATAATTTAAATGAAAGTAATGTGCCGTTGAGCCTCTATTACGCTGTACATTCTCACAGAAGAGACAGGAGCAGTGTGGGGGTCACAGTTATCAGACTGGCTTAGGAACGCGTCGAGCTGGGTGGCTCTGTCAGGAATGTGATGTTCCCGGGGTACCCTCTCCCCGCAGGTCTGACTTTGGTGTCAGGAATGTGACGTTCCCGGGGTACCCTCTCCCGCAGGTCTGACTTTGGTGTCAGGAATGTGACGTTCCCGGGGTATCCTCTTCCCGCAGGTCTGACTTTGGTTTCAGCTCCTCACTTGGCAAGATCATTTCATCATCTCTTCCCAATGGATGCCTTTCAAGAGATGCCCCTGGAGGACCTCCAAGGAGAAAGGTACAGTCAGCTTATGGCATTTCAATAGTACTCATGTTAATTACACACTTACCGATTATCTTTTTTTTTTCCTTATAACTAATTGTTGTTATTCACTCGTTTCAGGTTCTGTCAAGCTTGCCAAGGGGAACTAAAAGATAAAAGTGTAATTATTATACCTTTTTCAATATCAGTATGGAACTTCCGCACGCCATGCATTTATTTCAGTCGGTTGTTTGACGATGTACTTCTGCATATTTCTCTTTGTGCTCCACAGGTGTATATATGTCCGGTTTGCAGCAGTGCGTTCTGTGTGGAGTGTGACCTGTTTATACACGACACTCTGCATTGCTGTCCTTGCTGTATACATAACCAGACGGCACCCTGAGCCCAAGAAGCCAGAAAAGCAGAAAACATTTAACTAAAACCATGGAAGCGTCGGGCTGCAGTACCGTTTCTGTGTACCTCAGTCAGCGGACCGACAGCATTGAATTTTCTCCCCAAACAACCTTTATTCATTTTTTTTTTTCTTTTAACTGATTAACGGTTTTTTTCCTTTTCAGCATATACTGTCATGGAATATTACTGATGCTACATAATGAAAACATCTCAATTCAGTTCATTTTTTTCTTTTTTTTTTCTGGCCCTTACTAAAATGGGTTCATATTTACTGTATAAATACTGCCTCCACTTGTGGAAAAAGTTATACTGCCAGTAATCATTTATGTATATGTATATATACCTTTTGTTAAAAACAAATTAAACTGTCTTTGAGACTTACAATGTGGAAAAATTAACATATTTCTACGAATAAAATGTTAATTGAACATTCTTTTTGAATGATTGTATATTGTATATTTTTTTCGACAATGTTAGTATTGCATCTGTAGATATTTGTATGTATACTGACACATATAGTACCTGTGTATATATTGCTACATGTTTTATGGTTGAAATGCAGCACATTTCTTTTCTAATGGCTGGAATTTAATGATGTTAACTTTTGCATTTAAAACATCTTTTTATGACTCATTATTGTACTTGGCCTGTGAAACCCTGATCATTCATGCTTGATTTTTGTAAGAATATACTTTTAATGTAGCGCTTTAATTATAAATTGTTTTTCTGTACTTTGACAACAGACCATTGCACAGAAATATTTTTTAATATAGTACGACAAAAGCAAAACAGCCTAACTTTAAAAGTGTAATTCCAGATGCATTCATAAGTAAAATTTCTTGACTTTTTCTGGTGCTGTGCTTCCTAATGGACCATAAAACTTGTCTTCTGTATTAACATCATACCAGGTTCCTTCTGCCAAGGAGCTTTCAGTTGAAAAATGGTTCCTCGTGTGTGTCTGGGACGTCCACACGCAATGATTTTCACCACCGGTGTAGCCATGTCGGCGTGTTCTGCTGGCTGTTCTGGAACGCTTGCTGAATACAGCAATGCCCTTCCAGTCTCTTAACTTTATCTTAAACCACTCCCACAGCAAAATGATAATTATCCACCGCATAGATGGATCCTTGTGTAAGCTTTTTTGTGGGGAAAATCACTCCGAACAAGGATCCAGAATATCAAGGTGCTTGGGTTTGTTGTCTATGAAAAGTTCTCTGTAGTTCACTTAAAACTTTCTAAAAAAAAAACCCTGGTTTCTGTAAATATTAGCATGTTTGTGGTGTGGGTTGACCTGGATGAGTGACGAAGAGTAAGATTTGGAGAACTCTGTTAGCAGGGAACTCCAATGATGAAGATTAATTGTTATATGTGTTAAGTACAGGATGTACTAAAATACAATGAAAATTTTACTTGTCTCTCTGCAGCCTGACAATAAGTGGAAGTACCAAGTAGCAGCAATGAAGATACGTAAATACAATGCAAGAACTAATGAGCAAGTCATGCATTGAGGTATCACATGGGTTTTTGCCAGTGGATCAGGGACCGTATGAAGCTATTTGTCCTGGCTGATTGTGACTCAGCCTACACCTTTGATGATTCACTGCACGTCGGATGCGATGATGGACAGGGGCATGCTGGATTGACAGATCTCCATGGTTACTATGCTGTGTTCAGATACCACACCTAACAGCAACCAAGCTCACTCTTAAGTCTTACGTTTAGTAGTTTGACGCACAATCAAAAGCTTTCAGCTTAACATTATCTGGCAACAGGAAAAGTGTCCAGTGGCACTGGGTCACAAAACTGCTAATCGAGGCAGTGCCTGTGTTCGACGGTACTGCGCTGGCCAGTGGCCACAAAACCATGGCTGTACATTGTTCAAATTCTTCTGAATAGTGATGTCACTGGAACAGTTTTAGTGCTATTCAGACTAGTAAGTATACAAGTAGACTACATTTTGTTATTGGATTTCATCAATGTGTTGAATAGCTTTGTCAACACAGGGCTGGTTGCCATGGATCCAGGCAAAAACCAGTAGGCAGTGGTACTGTAAATAATAAAATTTGATAAATGTTTAGAGATTATATAAAATGAAGCAGTTGCAGTTGTTTAACACCTACAATCGGTCAACATTCCTTGACACCATGCCCAGCCAGACCAAATCTGAATATTAGACACCCTTGTTATATATCTCCCAAATATGTATCTTCAGTATCATAAAATATTTGTGAGGATTTGAACATCCTCTTTGCTGAACTGATGACTTTCCATGTGCCTGACATAGCATCTGGTCCCAGGGTTCTTGCCTGTTTTCTTCTTGTGATTTTGATTTGACTGTAATAGGTGAAGTGTGCTGGGTTGTTCCCTGTTTTGCACCTGTAGCCTCCGAGATATGCTCTGCACCCGCTGTGACCCTGAACAGGACAAGCAGTTATAGGAAATGCATGCATGGATATTAAAGGTCAAATATCTACAAATTAGAACATTCAACATATATGAGAATTATCCAAAATTATCCCTCTTGACTATGTCACTGTGTGGGCAAAGTTTGTGTGTTCAGTTTGGTGCATCTTTTGCATGTTTGTTCAAGAGCCAGTCAATGATGATGCACCCAATATCTTTGTACTGCGCTAAGCCCCAGTCCAACAGCTACTATAAACAAAAGCAATTATAATTATATAAATCATTTGATGACAGTCCTTTTCCTGGCATGGCCTTCAGATATGCATGCTTTTTGAAAAGCAATGGAAAGTGTTTGTACCAACATACTGATGACCTTCAGTCATCCTGATGTCATCAGCTAGAAGCTGGCAGGAAACTCAATAATAAAGACATTAGTATTTTTTTCAGTCATGCTGTCCTCCCCCCATGCAGAGTCCAACTCAGCACTTACAGATGTGGACAAATTTGTTGGTGCCCTCATTGAAACAATGCTTCATTTCTCCTGAAAAGTGATTCAATTCGGGGGTGACATGGTGGTGCAGTGGTTAGCACTGTTGCCTCTCACCTCTGGGACCTGGGTTTGAGTCTCCGCCTAGGTTACATGTGTGTGGAGTTTGCTTGTTGTGCCTGAGTTGTCGTGGGATTTCCTCTGGGTATTCTGGGTTTCCCTCCGCAGTCCAAAGACTATAAAGAATGCTGAGGCCATTGCTTCTGGGATAGGCTCTGGACCCCCCGTGACCACATTAGGATAAAGTGAGTTAGTGAATGAAAGTGATTCAATTAAAAACAACTGTCTAATGTATACCTACATGACTGTAGCATTTGATAGAGTAAAATTATGAGAAGAAATAGATAGATTTACAAAGTTATGCTAAAATAATATGGACAGATTTGTTGGTACCCCGAAAGAGAGTATAGTCATGTTTCAAACTAAGTGTTTAACCTTAATTAGTAGCTCAGGTTCCTTCAAGCTTTTCATCAGCCATTCAGCCTCTTTAAAGGGAAAGAACATGCTGCTGTGTTGGTTGGTATCATTGTGTGCATCACACTGAACATGGACCAGAGAAAGCAAAAGAGAGAGCTGTCTGAGGAACCCAGAAAGAAGATTATATACATAACTATGTTAAAGGTAAAGGCTATAAGACCATCTCCCCAAGCAGCTTCCTGTCCGTGTGGTCACAGATACCAATATTATTAAAAAGTACAAGGATCACGGGACTGTAGCCAGCCTCCCAGGATGTGGACACAAGAGGAAATGCAGCCCCAGGTTGATCAGAAGGAAAGTGCGGATGGTAGAAAAAGAGTCAAGGAAACCATCCAGAACCATTAAGGCTGAGCTCCAAAGTCAAGGTACGTCACTTTCTGATCGCAGCATCCCTCGCATTTTGAACAATTGTGGGCTCCATGGAAGACGACCCAGGAGGGCTTCACTATTGACAGAAAAACATAAAAAAGCCAGAGTGAAATTCGCCAAAATGCATGTTGACAAGCCAAGGTCTGTTTGCCAAGGAATCCATAATAGGGTCTTAAACCAAGCACAGGACACTTGACAATAGTTCCTCAAACAAAGCAGAAATACTTAAGCTTGACGCCAAGGTCCCCTGCTACTCGCGGTCAAAGCCAATGAACAATAAAGCTTTCTCCATTACCAAGGACATCAACTCGCATTGTAATTTAAATTCAGTTTAGCTAAATAACTAAATAGGATAAACCGCATATGTGTGCAGGTGTTTGTTAGAAATACAGAAATGTTAAGATTAATCATAAAGATTATACTTGGTTCCTGGCAGTAACATTTTGAGTCATATTTACTGGCAAAATTCATTTTTATTTTCTATTTGATTACATTATTTCACTCGGCGATATCCAAGTGCTTTCAATGTGGCATTATAAGCACCGTACTTGATTGTCTTCATATTTGTACTTTTCTTGGTGGCCTCCAAACTGGTCTGTTTCAGAGTCTTGCTCAAAGTGAACAAGATCCTGAAATCTGACATTCAGCTTGAACATTTATCTTGAAAATCTAACCACAATAAATTCATCCGTCTTATAGTGCCTATAAAAAGTTCAAGGTTGTATGTTTGATCTTTTGCCTCCTTTAGCAGCAACACATGATCAAATTCATGAGAAAAGACTATGTTTGGCAACTTTTACATATCTGTCTAGAATAAAAAAAATATAGTAGCCCCCTGGCAACTGTTGAAATTGCTGTACAGAATCTAAAGATCAAAATACCTGAAAGAGAAAATATTCATAATTTTTATAAGGACATATTTTGCGGCAATGTCAACGAGTGAGACAGGCTTAGGAAATATGCAAAAGCCCAAATCACAGGTAACACAGCAGTGGCTCGGACAGGGAAACCATTAGATACATCAAACGGCATCAGGGGATTACAAGCACACCGAAGTGGGGGGGGGGGCACTATGTTAGACATTACATAAGAATGCGACATGCTTACATTCATTGACATACAGTAACTGCACATCACAGATATTATACACACAGGACTATATGTGCGGTATAGTCCACTACATACCGGTCCTTAATGGATTGTGTTTTATAGTTCTGTCAATGGATTATGTTTTATAGTTTCAGAGCATGGAATCGGTACCAGATTCTACATCCAATTATTATATGTTCAGAAATATTTTTTCAGTTATTCAAAACTGGGTCAATAAAGTCCTTTGCAAACAACGAAATGTCAGTGGCATTAACCTGCTCGTTGGATCATCCATAGACCATCTAGAACTGGATTCTGCTGTTGTATAAGCATTCCTGAATGGGGTAAAGTACACAGCCCCAACCTGAGAAATCATTAGCCAGTGAAGTCTATTGTGAAGCAACTTTTTATCTAGATATATCACAAGCAAAAAAAAAAAAAACTTTCCCCAGTAAAAGAGCGATGACATCACTGACACATTTCTCACTTTCTCTCTGGCAGCCGAGATAGAGCCATGCTAAAGAAGGTGCTTCTGTATGGGCTGGGGGGCGCAGTGGCCCTCACAGTGGGGATACTGCTGGGACATTTTGGAATCAAGCAAGGCGGCACGTCTCCAGGATGTGTGCAGGATGTGGATGAGAGCGTCATTGCACGGTTCCTTGCAGAGGTGGACAACAACCAGATAGAAGAGAACCTCAGGTAGCCTGGGCAGATATGATGACTGATTTAAAGTTATGTCAAAGTGTCTTGTGGTAGGTTTTGGATGGATTCCTCTGGAAACTACTTGAAAGCTTATCGTATTGTGTAATAATAATAAGTGTAATAATGTTGCACTGCAAAGGATATCAGTTCTTTTATATATTTCTTTCACTTCATGAGAAAAAAAGTACAGTACTGTGTAAAATCGTAGGCAGTAAAATGTTTAAGGCTATTTATCTGGGTAGTGAGTATATTTTTGCTATAAAAACGCGATTTGACATTAGAACATATGCAAATTAACAGTAATACAATAAAAAATAAACAATATTTTCATTTGTTCTCCAAAAAGTTACTGTCACCTTGTTGGATAGCAAGATGTTCCCAAGCCTCGGCCATTCCATGTATTTGTTAAATTTCACTAACAGCTCAATTAATCAATTAGCTTAATTTGTTAAATAACTCAATGAGGTATTGATTATCCCAACAAGGTGGAGTAGCGGTCAAGTCAAAAAATACACTGGGGTAATTGAGGACTGTTGCAAGTATTGGGGTGATTTTAGGAGAGGTTTTGAAACATGTAAAAGCTGACACATTTTGACAGTTATATAATCGTTTTACACCAACAAAAAGATTCTCTTTGACTGCTTAAGATTTTTGCACAGGACAATAGTCTGTATCAGTAAATAAAAATTTTCACTGGAATATGAATATGTTCCCTTTAATGTCTAGCTTTGCCATATTGAAATTTACATTTACATTTACAGCATTTAGCAGACACTCTTTTCCAGAGCGACTTACAACCAGTGCTTTGTAGTCCTTGACGATCTTCGATCTATAAGCTAGACCTACAGTAAAATCAACAACTGTCACCAAGATCAAATTAGCACCAAGTACGTTTTTTATTAAAAACCTTGTTAGGAAAGCAGTACACAGGAAAACATTGTTAGTGGGATTTTTTTTTTAAAGAGAGAGTATAATAACATATGATAATAGAGAGAATTTTCAGCTACAGTTCTGGTCATGACCCTTATCTGCGCAAGTTGCTTATACATGTATGCATGAATATACAACAGAAATATGCATGATATTTTAAAACCACATAAATGTGTATTTCTTAAAAAAACCAGCTGCTCAGTTCCTTGTTATCTTCTCAGGCAGCTGACCAAGGTTCCTCACATGGCCACAACAGCTGGAGATGAGGAAACAGTGAAATACATGCTGAAGAGATGGCAGGACCCAGACAGTGGACTAGATGACGCCTGGAGGGAGGAGTACATGGTCTTCCTGTCCTTTCCCGATGAAAAAACTCCAAACAGAGTCTCTGTGGGTCTGTACAGGATAATACATAGATTATTATTATTATTATTATT
>JAODKE010004194.1:0-10285 GCA_026779605.1 Mormyrus hasselquistii
GAAGGAGCTGCAGGAGCTGAGAGAGGCTGTGGGCTCATTCACAGTGAGTATGAACCTGAAGAGAAGATAACAGCTGGTCTCTAATCATCTTGAATATTCTCTCAGATTGAACAGATTTCAGATTTATAGACTTGTGGGGATTAATCAAATTAATGTCCCTGTCGGTTAGTCTGGATCAGAGGATTGGTTGGACAAAGGTGCTAGATAACAGGATTCAACCAACCTGGTGTTACAAGAGTTAGAAAATTTACTTGTAATAATACCATTTAAGGCCCTTTTCAGAAAATGCATCTACTCCATCAACTGCGTAATGCATATAAACACCACAAAGTCACCAATTAAACTGAAACTCCATGGTGACAACCAACCTGCCCCACATGCAGCTGACAGTGTATGAGCTTAATGAGTGATCATTTCCAATCAGTGTTGGCTGGGTTTCAGTACCTGAGGCATCCAGCATCGTGACGCTCCAAACCCCAACCCTGTGCTGTTTTTATACCTCCTGTCAGCTCACATCACTATTGTACAATGAGGCTCTTTGGAGTTTCAAATGGGGCCAACTGTAATTTACTGTCTTCTGCTCCCTGTGTCACCAACAGAGCTCAGCACAGTCAGCAGTGAAGGACAGTGAGAAGATCTTCATTGAGATTATCCGCTCCATTAAGAAAAGACGTTCTGATGTGAAAGAGCTGATCAGAGATCAGGAGAAGGCTGCAGTGAGTCAGGCTGAAGGAGACATGGAGAGACTGGAGAAAGAGATCAATGAACTGAAGAGGAGAGACTCTGAGCTGGAGCAGCTTTCACACAGAGAGGATCACATCCATTTCCTCCAGGTAACAGAACAGCTACTTTGATAATAAGAAAACCAGAGTATTCAAATGGATGCATGTTCTCATTTGTATATTAATCTGGTCTATGTCAGATAATAATGGTCCGATTAATTTCATTCCAATAAACATTTGTGTTAATGAAACTAATTTATCTGACTACCTGTCTGTAGAGGTGCCAGGATATTCCTATCAACCCTGAAGCTGGATTTGGACCCAGAATATCAGTCAGTTCACACAGCTGTTTTGGGAATGTGAGGAGGGTCATTTCTGAACTGAAGGATAAACTGGAGAATGTTTGTGAAAAGAAAACAGCAGAGATCCATCACACAGGTTAAAAAAAAATACATTTTACATTCTGTTCATGTTAATATAGACCATGCAGAGAGAGAATGCAGTACGGTTAGCTTCAGGTTTGTGTGACTAAGACAGATTCAGTTTTCAATAAGTGTAAGTCTATGGGAAAACTAGTGAAAGAGCTCCCCATTCTACAGGCTGCAAAACCCAGATAAATCATGTTTCTTCTAAATTATTGAATCCAAAAAAAGGATTTGTAACTTGCAATGATTTGCAGTTTGTTAAAATGCTTGTTATTGTCCCTCATAATAACACCCTACTGCTGTTGTCGCCAGAGTGAGGGATGTCCATTTACCACAAGTAAATTCCTTTTACCCACATCCCTGTTTCTCTCCGTCTCCTTCTAGTTACCAAAGACACCATCCCACCAGTTTTTGTGCCCAGCACCACAGCAATGTTGTTACAATGTGAGTCTGTTCACAAACATGCTTCTCTCTCCCTATAAGAGGTGTAGTGTGTTTTTATTGTGTTTCATTTTCTTCTGCTAGAGAAGCTTCTCTTTCTCTCTCCTGCTGCCTCCTGGCCTTTCACATTTACATGAGCTGTTTATGTTATCCATTGACTTACAGTCAAGTTACAGTACTAAAAGTTGCAGCACCCAAAGTACCATTTCAGCAGGTGTAATTTTTCGGTACTTCAGAATTTTGGCGTGGGTCTTGCAAACACGTTCATTGTCGATTTTAAAGACAGTTTTAAAATCCTAAAAGTCAAACAAATAAATACTGAACTAAACTTATACTTAACTTAGTAGCCTTTGAATCGAATTGCAAATCAAGGCAAGTTTATTCAGGGTGCTTTTCCACTGCACCAGGTACAGTACATTTGGTACTTCCCCTTTTCCACTGACTTCCGGTCGAGTACCAGTACCAGAAGTTCCAGTACCCAAAATACCATTTCAGCTGGAGTACTTTTTTGGTACTTCAGAACTTTGGGATGTACAGTATGACTTTTGTATGATGTGTCACTTACACTGGGGTGCATTTCTCGAATGACGACGGAAGTTAGCATTAACGATGCATCGTACTATGGTAGTTCAAACTAACCAACATCCAAACAACGACTGTTTCCCAAAACCGTCGTACCATAGTAGTTCAAACCACGTTAGTTAGTTGGGACTTCCGTAGTTCGAACTACAATGGTTCCACCGTTGATTGGTCACTCACGACAAGTCGTGCGCAACAAGTAACAAACTACTTTCACAGCCGGTCGCATACAAAAACTCAGGAACTGTGTAAAATATAGAATAATCACACACACACACACATGTATGTATATATACATTTTGTGAAAGACGCTCCATTTGTAATTATGGTGATTGCAGTTCATTGCGTTTCAACACGAACACTTACAAAATCCTGGTCCGACGTTGTCGCTTACAGAATGTTAGTGGCTAACTGGAATAGACAGGTGCATGTCATTTTTACTATATATGGTGAAGTGTACCATATGGCACAATGACCACAGGGTACACAACATCCGTTACCAAGCAATACACACTGACTGCATATGAAACTACAGGGGTGGGCAATCTTATTCAGAAAGGGCCGGTGTGTTTGCAGGTTTTTTTGGGATAACCGTTCTATTAGTTGCTCAAAGCCAGTTGTGCGTACTCTTCAGTCGATTGGTCCTCTATGTACTACTCTAAGCACGGAGTTGCAGCGAAAAGCTGCATGCCTAACGGCCCTTTCTGAACAAAATTAGTCACCCCTGTGCTAATCAATACTTTGCAGTCTGAGATTTGTCCCTATTGCTCACTAGACAGTTACCGTACTTATGACCAGAGACCCACATAACAATTACGTTTCAAACTACATTTTCAGACAACTTCACATTATACAGTATGTGATCATAGAGTTAAATGATTCCCTATTATGTATTAAAGATTTTTACATTTCTTACTTACACGGTGACTATACTCTTATTAGACGTTTGTTCGAACTATGGTTTTGGGAAACACCTGCGTCGTTTAACGATGCATCGTACTACGTAAGTCCGCAGTATCGTTACCTCTGTAGTTCAAACTATGCTTTCAGGAAACACCTGCGTCGTACTTACATAGTTCGAACGATGGAAGATGCTAACATACTGTAGTTAGCAACGATGGTTTCGAGAAACGCACCCCTGATTTGAGCTTGTTAAAATGTTTGATATTGCCCATCCCTCTACTCTACTGTTGTTGTCTCCACAGTGAGTGAAGTCCACCCCCTACAAGGAAATTTCTTTTACTCACGTCCCTATTTCACTGTCTCTTTCTAGCTACTAAAGTGACCATGTCACCAGTATCTGTGCCCAAAACCACAGCAGGATTCTTACCACGTGAGTCTGTTCGCACACACGCTTCACGCCTTTCACATTTACATGAACCGTTTAGTAGTAGCCTTTGAATCCAATTGCAAAGCAAGGCTAGTTTATTCAGGCACTTTTCACTGCAGCAGGTACGGTACTTTTGGTACTTCCCCTTTTCCACTGACTTCCGGTCGAGTACCAGTACCAGAAGTTCCACTACCCAAAGTACTATTACAGCTGGGGATTTTTTTTGATACTTCAAAACTTTAAATTTAGGTGTGACTTGCAAATTTGTTCAATGGCGATTCAAGATACAATTTATAAAAGTCTAATAGCCAGACAAACAAAGGAATACTTTACTAAAAAGAGTTGAATTGTAAAGGCATCGTATAACTGAATTCTTGCTGATTTAGCTTCTTTTTACATCAAGATTTCTGGCTAAAATGGTAAATTTTTGTGTCCTTGATTCAACGTGAGCAATGACTTTCAGTCTTACTTTTTCAGGGCTAAAACAATTATTTCAGCTTTTTCTGTGTTCCATTGTAGAAAATTCTGGCACATCTAAGTGGATATACTCACATGGTGACACTGTAATGAGTTGTGTTTCATTTGGTTAAGTATGGTAAGAGATGTTATAAAGTTCCAGCATTTCTGAAAAGTGGTGACAGAGCTTCACGTACTATAAGCTGCAAAACCCAGATCACATGAATCATGTTTCTTTATAGAACCCAAAAAATCTGTATTATGTGCAACTTGCAATGATTTGCGGTTTGTTAAAATGCTTGTTATTGTCCCTCATGATGACCATACCCTATTGCTGTTGTCTCCACAGTGAGTGAAGTCCATCTCCCACAAGGAAATTCCTTCTACTCACATCCCTGTTTCTCTTTGTCTCTTTTTAGCTACAAAAGTGACCATGTCACCGGTATCTGTGCCCAAAACCACAGCAGGATTCTTACCATGTGAGTCTGTTCACATACATGTTTCTCTCTCCCTGTATGAGGTGGAGTGTGTTTTATTGTCTTTCATTTTCTTCTGCTAGTGGACCTTCTCTTTCTCTCTCCTGCTGCCTCCCGACTTTTCACATTTGGATGAGCTGTTTATGTCAGTAGCCTTTGAATCCAATTGCTAAATATTGCAGCTGGGGTACTTTTTTGATACTTCAGAACTTTGGGGTGAGACTTGCAAATGAATGTATTGATGATTTAAAAGACAATTTAAAAAGCCTAAAAGCCAAACAAACAAAGAAATACTTAACTAAAAAGAAGTTGTATTGTAGAGGCAGTGTATCACTGAATTCCTGCTGATTAAATCTATTGAAAAGCTGCAACAAGCAGTAATGTTTTGGGCCCTGCTTTTACTGAGCTGACAGCGTCAGCAAACCATACATCTTCAGGAAGCTTATTCCACACACGGGAAGCATAGAGACTAAAATCTGATTCACCCTGCTTGGTATTGTGGTGCGTTCAATTATCTCTCTGAAGTCGTAAATTCTGAGGTGTGTGATGTCATGTCCAACCAATCTCCTATTCGAGCTACACACATCTCGGAACAAACATGGCTGCTCCACAAACACGCTGTTGTGTGTTGCTGTTTTATATTTTATCAGATTTGGAGCGAAATTCATTTTTCCAAGAGACAAACAAACAAGAAACACAAACTAGTCAAACCACATTAAAAGTTTTACAATATTTTAATAGATCC
Organism: Mormyrus hasselquistii; assembly: GCA_026779605.1. Lineage (NCBI taxonomy): Eukaryota > Metazoa > Chordata > Actinopteri > Osteoglossiformes > Mormyridae > Mormyrus > Mormyrus hasselquistii. Next base: position 5,175 of record JAODKE010004194.1, read on the forward strand.
ATACTGATATTCTTTTTTCGGGAGGCAAACAAAAGACACTAACAAGTCTGGTAAAAATCTGAATTTGCATGCTACTGTAGGATACTGTTTACGGCCATGATATGGTACTGTCTAAATCCACTGTGTACAATTATTTTTATAACTATTAATACGTTTAAAATATTTATAAAATAGAATTACTGTTGACTGTGTGAGCCGCCATGTTGAAATGACATCTCAGGGGAATCTCGGACAACAAATTTCTGTCTGACATCACTGTCGGAAGAGAGTGTTTCCAACGGTGACAGAGCTTCACATACTTCTAGCTGCAAAACTGAGATCACATGAATCATGTTTCTTTTGCTAAATAGAACCCAAGGATCTGTAGGATGTGTAACTTGCGATGATTTGCAGTTTGTTAAAATGCTTGTTATTGTCCCTCATAATGATAATATTCTACTGCTGTTGTCTCCACAGTGAGTGAAGTCCATCTCCCACAAGGAAATTTCTTTTACTCACATCCCTGTTTCTCTCCGTCTCTTTCTAGTTACTAAAGTGACCATGTCACCGGTATCGATGCCCAAACCCACAGTAGGATTCTTACCATGTGAGTCAGTTCACATACATGTTTCTCTCTCCCTGTATGGATGGAACATTCCGGCACATCCACTCTTTCATTCAGTGTACTTTTAATTGAATCTAAGTGGCTATAGTCACATGGTGACAACATAATGTAGAGTTGTGCTTCATTTGGATAATTATGGTAAGAGTTAAAAAGTTCCAGTACTTGTGAAAAGTGGTGACAGAGCTTCACATACTACAAACTGCAAAACTGAGATCACATGAATCATGTTTCTTCTGCTATATAGAACCGAAAGATCTGTATTATGTGTAACTTGCAATGATTTACAGTTTGTTAAAATGCTTGTTATTGTCCCTCATAATGATAATACCCTGCTGCTTCTCTCTGTCCCTTTCTAGCTACAAAAGTGACCATGTCACCGGTATCTGTGCCCAAAACCACAGCAGGATTCTTACCATGTGAGTTTGTTCATGCACAAGCTTCTCTGTCCTTGAATGAGGTGGAGTGTGTTTTATTTAGTTTTCTTCTGCTAGGGGAGCTTCTTGCTCTCTCTCCTGCTGTCTCCTGGCATTTCTCCAATTGCAAAGCAAGTCAAGCTTATTCATGGTGCTTTTCTATAGCACCAGGTCTGGCACTTGTGGTACTTTCCCTTTTCCATTGACTTCCAATTGAGTACCAGTACTAAAAGTTCCAGTACCCAAAGTACCATTTCAGCTTGTGTACTTTGTTGGTACTTCAGAATTTTGGGGTGGGACTAACATGTTCACTGTCGATTTTAAAGACAATTTAAAAATCCCTAAAAGCCAAACAAACAAATAAATGCTTAACTCAAAAGATATCTAATTGTAGAGGCAGCATATACCAGAATTCCTGCTGATTTAATCTATTGAAAAGCTGCAACTGTCACAAAACAAGGCAGAGACACAACAATAGGAGCTGACCCTGACAGCAACAAACAGTAATGTTTTGAACCCTCATTATAGTGAGTTGACAGTGTTACCAAACCTCAGGTCTTCAGGAAGCTTGTTCCACACACGGGAAGCATAGAGAGTAAAATCTGCTTTACCTTGCTTGGTCATGAGTCAGAAATCCTGTAATCCTTGCCATGTTTTTAAGGTGGTGGTAGGCTGATTTTGGAATTGCCTTTATGTAGCTGTTATAATTTAGGCCTCAGTCCAGAACTACATCAAGATTTCTTGATGTTCTTTGTGTCCTTGATTCAATGTGAACAATGAGTTTCCGTCAGTATTTTTTGGGAACTTGCAAGTCCCACCCAAAAGTTCCAAAGTATTTAAAAAAGTACCCCAGCTGCAATGGTTCTTTGGGTACCTGGGGCTTGTAGTTTTGACATACTCCACTACAAGCTGCATAACTCAAATCACACAAGTCATGTTTCTTCTGCCTTATAGAACCCAAAAATGGCTATGATGTCTAACACACTGATTTGCAGTTTGTTAAAATGCTTGATATTGTCCATCCCTCTACTCTACTGCTGGTGTCTCCACAGTGAGTGAAGTCCATCTCCCATAAGTAAATTTCTTTTACTCACATTCCTGCTTCTCTCTGTCTCTGTCTAGTTACTAAAGTGACTGTGCCACCAGTTTCTGTGCCCAGCACCACAGCGGTATTAATACAATGTGAGTCTGTTCACACACACGCTTCTCTCTCCCTGTATGAGGTGGAGTGTGTTTTATTGTGTTTTGTTTTCTTCTGCTAGGAGAGCTTCTCTTTCTCTCTCCTGCTGCCTCCTGGCCTTTCACATTTACATGAGCTGTTTATGTCAGTAGCCGTTGAATACAACTGCTAAGGAAGGCAAGTTTATTCAGAGTGCTTATCCACTGCACCACGTACGGTACATTTGGTACTTTCCCTTATTCATTGACTTCCAGTTGAGTACCAATACCAAAGGTTCTGTTACCCAAAGTACCATTTCAGCAGGTGTACTTCTTTGGTACTTCAGAATTTTGGGGTGGGACTTGCAAACATTGTGTATTTTAAAGACAATTTAAAAATCCTAAAAGCCAAACAATTAAACATTTAACCGAAAAGAAGTGACAATGTAGATGTAGTGTATAACTGAATTCATCCATTTAAGCACTGATTATAATGAGCTGACAGCACTGGCAAACCTCGGGTCTTCAGGGAGCTTGTTCCACACACAAGGAGCATAGAGAATAAAATCTGGTTCATGCTGCTTGGTCTTGAGTCTGGGAAGACCGAGTAAACCTTTCCCAGATGAACGCAGGGTCTGAATCCCTCATAACATTCAAGGAAATCAGAAACAGATTTAGGCCTGAGACTTTTAGTGCTATGTTCAAAAGTAAGAATATTTTTAAATCAGTCCTGTGATGCTCAGGAAGTCAGTGTAGTGACTTAGGACCTGTGTAATATGCTCTACTTCCTTCGTGTTAGTTAGGACTCCAATGGCAGCGTTTAGGGTGAGCTATAGCCGTCTGATTTTTTGGCAAGACCTCTGAAGGCACCATTTCAGTAGCCTAGTCTGCTGACAATAACCGCATGAGCAAGCTTTTCTGTATCTTGTTTAGACAGAAATCCTTTAATTATTGCTATGTTTTAAGGTGGTGGTAGGCTGATTTTAGAATTGCCTTTATATAGCTGTTATGATTTAGGTCTCAGTCCAGAACGACACCAAAATTTCTGGCTTGATTTGTCGATTTTTATGTCCATGATTCAAGGTGAGCAATGACTTTCAATATTTATTTTTTGGGGCCAAAATCAATTGTCAGTTTTTTTTTCTGTGTTCAGTTGTGGAACATTCTGGCAAATCTACTCATTGATTCATTCAATGTACTTTTAATTGAATCTAAGTGGCTATACTCACATGGTAACACCATAATGTAGAGCTGTGTTTCATTTGGATAATTATGGTAAGAGATGTTATAAAGTTCCTGTCACATCCGTTACACAAGCGGGGAGAGGGGAAGCAGATTCAAGCGACAAGGATCACAAAAACGGGGTTTATTGACAAAGCGGGGAGCAGCACAGGATAAACGTTAATGATGGATCTAGTGATACAGACTCAGATGTGGACTTAAATACACCGGACAAAACAAACTGACAGAAAACAGCTGGTCACAGTCAGGGTAGCACATGTGGTTAAAGAGGGGGTGTGGCACACATGAGGATCGTACAAGCAGGTTATGACAGAACCCTCCCCCAACGGCGCGCAGGGGAGGTGATGGACGAGACGAGACCAAGGACATGGGACCTGGAAAACAAGACCAAGAACATTAATGGCATAGGAAACAGGACCAAAACACAAAACAAGCACAAGGGCAAAAGCCAAGACAACACCTGAAACAAGACGGGAAATGCTGACAGGCACACTAAGAGAGGAAACACCAGGGGAACATCAACAGGAGGGACAAAGGGAACAGGAGTGACCAGAGGAACCATAGGAGGACAGGGAGCTGAGAATGGAGGGACAGAGGGACAAGGAGCAAACATGGGAGGCCAGATGGGAAAGGTGGGGGAACAATAGGGAGCCTAAAGGAGCAACAGCGGGCAACAGGCAGCAGCCAGAGGGGGCGCAGGCGACAGGCGACTTCAGGAAGTCGTAAATTCTGAGGTGCGTGATGTCATGTCCAATCAATCTCCCATTCGAGCTACACACATCTCGGAACAAACATGGCTGCCTCTACAAACACGCTGTTGTGTGTTGTTGTTTTATATTTTAGCAGATTTGGAGCGAAATTCATTTTTCCAAGAGACAAACAAACAAGAAACACAAACTAGTCAAACCACATTAAAGGTTTTACAATATTTCAGTAGATCCATAGTGATATATTTTTTTTGAGTGGCAAATAAACTACAAACAAACAAAAGACACTAACAAGTATGGTAATACTTTGCCGATGTTTGGTAGAGTCACTAAAATGGTAATATGTGCTTATTTCTACTTCTAAAACCCTAAATATGCTCCCAAAACACTTTAATTTCATTTAAAATTTAGCTTAATAAATTACAAAATTAAAAACTAACCCTTTCAGTGTTTATACTGTAGGAAATGCGTCTCGAGAGGGAAACCATTTGCATTTAAATTAAATACACAGGACTAATGAAAGCAACTCAAAACAGCTGATCACACAGGGATTCCACATGACGTAGGCAGAGGTATTCGCATTTTGTAAAGGTACAGTACAGTTTTCGGGGATTTTACGAAAAAAATCGTATATGCTGATAAGTTCCGTTCCAATGAAATTTTCACGGATCTGTGAATTCGCGAATCACAAAGCGCGAATGCACGAGGGTTTACTGTACTTTTAATTGAATTTAAGTGGCCATACTCACATGGTGACACCGCAATGTAAAGTTGTTTCATTTGGATAATTATGGTAAGATGTATAAAGTTCCAATATCTGTGAAAAGTGGTGACAAAGCTTCATATTCTACAAACTGAAAAACCGAGATCACATGAATCTTGTTTCTTCTGCTTAATAGAACCCAAAAATGTAGTAGTAATTCCCTTTATTGCAATTGCAATTCACCATGTCACTAGTCACAAGTACCAGCGAAAAGAAGGCCATCA
>JAODKE010004195.1:0-10283 GCA_026779605.1 Mormyrus hasselquistii
GTGCCTACAACTTGGTTCGTATCAGAGGGATGAATGTAAGACATCCTTCATCACTAACAGAGGTCAATATGAGTATCTAGTTATGCCTTATGGATTAGCTAATAGCCCGTCAATACTTCAAGCCTTCATGAATGCTGTCTTCCATGACATGTTGGACTGATTTGTGATAGTCTACATTGATGACATCTTGATTTACTCCCCCTCTATGGAGATGCACGTGCAACATGTGCGACGAGTACTCCAGCGCTTAAGGGAGCACCAGTTGTTTGCTAAAGGGGAGAAATGTGAGTTCCACCAATCCCAGGTACGGTTCTTAGGCTACATCTTTGGCCTGGGGAGGTCGCGATGGAGGAGCAAAAGACCTCGGCCATCCTCCAATGGCCTCGGCCATGAACATTGCGGGAGTTGCAGCGTTTTCTAGGGTTTGCCAAGTTTTACCACTGCTTTATAAGGTACTTCAGCCAGGTTGCATCCCCCCTCACCTCGCTCACTAAAGGTAAGCCCGTGCGCCTCCCTTGGACCGCTGTGGAAGACTTTGCCTTTCAGAAGTTGAAGAAGGCCTTTTGTATGGCACCTGAGTTGAAACTACCGAACCCGGACTTACCCTCTGAGGTCGAGGTGGATGCCTCGGAAGCAGGAGTAGGAGCGGTCCTGATTTAGCGAGATCCTGACTCGGGACGTCGCCACCCATGCGCCTACTACTCCCGAAAGCTCTCAGCTGTGGAGACAAACTACGAGGTGGGAGAGAGAGAACTACTGGCTATCAAGTTGGCTCTGGAGGAGTGGAGACACTGGCTTGAGGGGGCCCGGCACCTGTTCTTGGTTCTCACCGATCACAAGAACCTCGAGTATCTGCAAACAGCGAAACGCCTCTCCGCACGACAAGCCAGATGGGCCTTATGGTTCGCTCGCTTCACCTTCCGGGTGAGTTATCTGCCCGGAAAACATAATGTGAAGGCTGATGCGCTGTCCCGACAATTCGACCCCCCCGACAGTGAAATGCAGGAGTCTCCAATCCTCGCTCCTACGTGTTTTGTTTCCACTATCACCTGGGGCCTGGAGAAGAGGATTCAAGCGGAACACGAACGACATCGCCGTCCTCCCGACTGCCCTACCGGTCGCTGGTACGTGGCCAAACCTTTGCGGCCTGAGTTGTTAGCATGGATCCATGCTCAACCCGGAACTGGTCATCCTGGAGTTGGTGCCACGATGAGGTTAGTGGAACGCCGTTATTGGTGGCCCCGATAGAGAGAGGAGGTTCGAGCCTACGTTGACAGTTGCACCGACTGCGCCCGGTGTAAAAGTACTAACTAGGCTCCCTCCGGGTTGTTACAGCCACTACCCATCTCTGACAGACCCTGGTCTCATCTGGCCATGGACTTCATCACCGACCTTCCCCGGTCCGAAGGAAAGATGGTGATCTTGACCCTGGTCGACCTTTTCCAAGATGTGTAGATTAGTGGCACTACCTAAACTTCCCACATCAACTGAGTTAGCCGAGGTCCTGGTGCCGAGGTCCTGGTGCAGGAGGTGTTCCGGCACACCGGAATACCTGAGGGTCTAGTGTCTGACAGGGGGCCGCAATTTACTTCTAGGGTTTTCAAAGAATTCTGCGCCAAGCTGAAGATCTCACCTCAGTCTCACCTTAGCCTACCATCCCCAGTCCAATGGATTGGCCGAGTGGACGAACCGAGAGGTGGCCAAAGCCCTGAGACTGATGACTCGCACCAACCCTCAGAAGTGGGCTCCTTCGCTCGCCTGGGTAGAGTACTCGCTCAACTCTCGTATTAACCCCGCCACAAACTTGTCCCCCTTCCAGTGTGTCCTAGGTTTTCAACCTCCCCTCTTTCCGTTGGATTCCCCGGCCGGTTCGGTGCCGGGGGTAGAATCCTGGTATCGGGATAGCAAACGTGCCTGGAGAGCCGTTCAAGAGGCTTTACAAACCCGGTCCAAGATCCTAAAGACCAAGGCTGATCGCAGACGATGCCCAGGGTTACCGATTCGTGTTGGACACAAGGTGTGGCTGTCTACCAAGAACCTTCGGATCCCAGGATGCAAGAAGTTCACGGCCAGATATATTGGACCTTTCCCGGTTATTCAAAGGGTAGGACCCGTTGCTGTGAAACTTGGACTGCCAAAGATTTACCGCATCTCACCCACCTTTCACATATCCTTGCTCAAGCCTGTTAATTACAGCCCGCACCGTTCGAAGATCCTACCTGGGGAGGATACGCCGCCTGTTCCCCCTTCAACCCCAGCCTGGAAAATAACGGGTATTGTAGATTCCCGTTGTAGACAGGGACAGCTACAGTACCTGGTGGATTGGGAGGGAGCCGGCTCCGAGGAAAGAAGTTGGGTCTCTTCTCGAGAGGTGGAGGACAAAGACCTTATCGCTGGGTTTTACCTTACACTTTATCTGTCCAGACCTGCTCCACGAGGCAGGGGCCGTCCTCGTAAACGAAGAGGGCCTCCAGGAGGCGGCCGTCAAGGGGGGGGGCTCTGTGATGTTCCCGGCCCCGCGTGGGCGTGACTCGACACGTGTAGCAAATCTTACCTCATCGACATAAAAGGGAGTTAGATCTAGCTGTCAGTGCGAAGTATTGTGCCAATGTTTATCTTGTGCCTTACCGAGCAGTTTCTAGTCTCTCGTCTCCCCACTGGCTCTTTGTCCGTGTTTCATTCCCTGTGCCAGCGCCTCTCGTTCTCGCCTTCTTCCCCCAGCCCAGCTCCCGTTCCTGATCCGCCTGCCCGGCCCAGCCCAGTGTCCTGCGTTTCGCCACCCCTCCGTGTTTTGTTTGCGTCCTTACCCGTCTGACTGATTACCCGGACTTCGACCTCCTTGCCTGCTCTACGACTACGATTCTCGACTCCCGATTTGGACACTGTTGCTGCCTTGTCAAGGCTTAGTAATAAATCATACTTGCCTTACATATCTGGGTCCGTTCCTTTCTCGCGGATCGTCACATCGTGCATGATAACCACCTGGCTTTCTTAACATGTCTAGCTAAGTTTTTTTGGGCTTCAAGCAATGAACTCGGTGTTAGAGGCTGATTCATAGAAGTGTTTGTGTAAAAGTTTCATATAAAAATTGTAATACATTCATTACATAATTGACAGTTTACTAACTTTTCTCCAAACCAGGTACAACTAATTATGTCTTAAATACTAAACCAGTGGCATACTTCCATAACTTTTCTTGGAAAGATTACAGAGAACTGAGATCAATAGCAGTACACCAAGAGCATACTTACCTCTGAAAAGACAATGACATGAGTTTTAAATCAAAGTAATGTGCATATATGGCAAACTATAATATATCGTACTTATCCAGATGTATTACAGTTTTTTTCAAATGCTAAGGCGAGTTCTACAATACTTAAGTCACTTTCTCAAAACTCTACACACATTCGATATAACATTAGAGCATGTGGGCTAAACTGTGAATCCTTTCGCGTTGCTTTCATACAAAATGCATTCAATGACTGCCTCAAAATTCATGGATACTTTCCTCACTCAAAATCCACCACTATCAAAACATAATGTTTTTAGAGGGCATTTTGCACACATTCAAAACTAAATTATTACAATTTACATTATTGCTATCAAGGCTCTTGTGAAACAGATTGTAAAAGTGACCAGAGGATGAGAGAGACCAGGTGAGCACAGATGCTTTGGTATTTGTTTTGGTGCAGGATGATGTGGCATTCCACCACTCCACTGCAGTCACACAGTGCTTTGCAGCACACCCAAGGATGTCCTCATTGTATCTGTCACTATACTCCCCCTTACTAAACTCCACTGAGGAATTCTTTTCTGCATGGAGGTGGAAGGTTTACAGTATGACCATCGCCCGCATGATCACATGTCACTACTGGATGCTACAAATGCTGGATGCCAAGATATTTCTCCAGAGCAATGTCAAGGATGGATCAAGGATGTACTCGCTAGAGAGGACATCAGATGTGATATCGAAGAGAACTTGTGGCCCGAATCCAGAGGACCGGATAGATTAGAAATTTATTGCTATAGTATTGTTACAGTCATGGACAAATGAGTGTGTGTTTTTTTGTTTATGTCTGTAGTATTGACAATAAGTAGTTTTTTCTTTCCAAAAGAATACTCTGTATTGACCCTTAACAAAAAATAGTATATTTGAAGTTCATGTTATTAAGTATGCTTGAGTATAAGTATAGCAAGTATACTACGGACCATGTACTTGTAATGTACTAGAAAGTATACCAATTTAATACCTCTTCGGACTAAATTGGAACATTTTTAAGTTTATAAAAGTATACTTTAAGTATACTTTATAATGCCATTTTAATTTTATGAAAGTATACTTTCAAGTATACAAGTACAATCATCTATATACCTCTAATGTACTAGGTATATACTTCTAGTCCACATTCTAGTTTATTGAAGCACAGTTGAAGTATACTTTTTTTTTGCTATTTTACTTGTTATACTTTATATACGAGTAATCAAAGTGCTTTACAATACATGCCTCACATTCACCCATCCACACACCGGTGGAGGAGGCTGCCATGCAAGGCACCAACCTGCACACCGGGAGCAATTTCACACTGTTAGGTGATTTATAAATGCACTGGTGGGTAAGGAGAGAAGAAACAGGAAGCTAGTGAAGTGACTGAAGGACAGGCATAACGTGTTCAGAATTACAAACTCTCATCAGGATCCAAGCAGCAGAGTTCTGGATGTACTGCAGCCTCAAAAGACTCTTACTGGGGCTCCCAATGAATAGTGCACTGCAGTAGTCCAGCCCGGAGGAGATGAAGTTCTTCTGCAGGGAGGGTGAGCTTAGCAATATTTCTGAGGTGGACAAACGAGATCTTGCAAAGGTGCTTCATGTGGTCATCAAAAGTGAGAAGTGAATCCAGTTTTTTTATTAGATCGCGGGTATTCATACTGTAGCCTTGGTTTTACTGAGCTAGTATCGAGGAAAAATTCATAGCAGTCTTAAAGCACTTATGTAAGTCGCTCTTGCTAAGAGCATCTGCCAAATGCTGTAAATGTAAATGAAGATGGAGCCAGCTGTAGTTTTCACATATAATTGTGTGTCATCTACATAGCAGTAGCATGAAATTCCATGGCGACTGATGACCAAACCAAGAGGGAGTATGTAGATACTGAAGAGGATGGGGCCAAGGACTGACCCCTGGGGAACTCCATAGGTAACTGTATGGGACTGGGACTTTGCATTACCCCAAGAAATGTGCTCAGTTCTGTCTGTGAGGTATGACTCAAACCAGGTGAGGGCAGTGTTGTTGAGTCCAATGGTATGGTGCTGGTCGGTCGAGAAGTATACCATGGTCAACAGTATCAAATGCAGCAGACAGGTCAAGCAGGATGAAGAGAGAAGAAATGCCAGCATCCACTGCCATCAGGAGATCATTCATGACCCTCACCAGAGCTGTTTCTGTACTGTGGGCCGAACGGAAACCAGACTGAAATGTTTCAAAGAGGTTATTGTACTTGAGATGCTCTTGATGGTGAGCAGCAACTATTTTTTTGAATACTTTGAAAAGAAATGGGAGATTTGAGATGGATTTGTAAATAGCCAAGACCCCTGTTCAAGAAATGATGTTTTTGAGACATTGTCTAACTACAATCATCTTTAAAGCAGGTGGAATGGTGCCGGTTTGGAGAGAGAGGTTTATTACAGAGGTGAAGAGGGGGTTTATGGCTGGAATATTGCCTTTCACCAGTACTGTAGGAACGGGGTTCAGGGTACAGGTGGAAGGTCTCATCTTCTTAATGATATCTTCAAGTTCTTCCTGCCTAATTTTGGGAAAGCAGTTGAGTGGTTGAAAAATCTCAAATATTGCATGAGCAGACGGGTCAGGTCGAGTAATGATACAGGAGAGAGGGGAAGGAATTGATCCTTTTTTCATTTTGAAGAAGGCCATGAACTTATTGCAGTGCTTCTCAGTAGCTTCCATGAACGGGGGTGATTGGGGTTTGAGTCGATGGTTTATAGTGGAGGACAGCTGTTTGGAATTTCCTGGACTCTCTCTGAAATTGTTGGAGTAGCGTTGCTGACCAGAGAGACAAGGTAGCATGTCCCAACAGGGAGTAACCATACTTTCTTCTGAAGGTTCTGTGAATATACCTAGGCCCACGAAGAAGTCGTAGTTGTTTAATAACTGAAATGCACGACGGCGTGGAAGAGTTGTTAAATTTCTTCAGCTGTTTGGTGGGTAATTCAACATGATGCCGGCATCAGAATAGGGAAAATAGCCGCGTACTGTTAGCGTATTACTGGGGCAGTCTGCCAGAGAAGTCACAGTGTTCTACTGGAAAATGCAAAAGTCCCAGACCTCAGACAGCAAGCAAGGCAAAGCAGGGACCTCAGACAGCAAGCAAGGCAGAGCAGGGACCTCAGAGCAGGTTGGGAACTGGAGGTCTCTGCTTCAAGCTCAGCCTCTGTAAGATAGCCACATGTCTGTGGGCCCTTTAGCAAGACCCTTAAGTCCCAGCTCCATGGGCACCACAAGGCGGCTGCATGCCCTTCGCTGTGACCCCCCCAAGCACTCACTCACCTGTATGGAGAGGAAGGCGGGGCAAAAAACTTTATTTGCCCTTGGGAGTTAGTGAAGTACCACTATTCTAATTAGCTTGAACAATTCAAAAATCCACTTGGCGGTACATCTTAGAAGTTAATATTAAGTAAATATTACATGAGAATTTATGTGCAAATGTCATAACAGAGACTTGGAACATTCAGTTAAAAATACATATTCATCCACTATGGCAGATCTGCCTACTGGGACCTGAGATCCTAAGATAGCTCTCTGCAAACCTCACTGGGCTTAGCATTTCAGCACTCTACTGTCAATCTACATTATCCCTTTAACACATCAGTTCTGAATTCACTCACAGACTTACAATGGATGAACGACTAGCTGGAAGGAGCCAGGAAAGTGACTATATGAGAAGTGGCTCACAAACAAATTCTTACAAACCTTTTGCTCATACTGTAAACTAATCCTTTTCTTTTTTTTCATCCAGGTCACATAGTCTACACAGAATGCATATGTGTGCGAAATGCTGTTCAATACAAAGATATTGTTCAATACAAATTCATTTTTGAACTCGTTTAAATGGACTAAGTGTGACTGATACAATAGTCTAGTCCTTGGGTTCTAGTTGTCCATTGATTTTATTACTTGATTTGAAGATTCCTCAAGAGAGACTGTTGTCATAGTGTTGTGTGATTAGCACATTTATTGTAGCTTTTGTTTTGTAGTTATTCTATAGCCATAGCTCCTGAATGACTCATGCCACATGGCCGAGAAAGGCCAATGAAATTCAAAATAAAAACAAGAAAGCCCAATGAAATTCAAAATAAAAACAAGAAAGCCCAATGAAATTCAAAATAAAAGGTGGAATACTTGATTACTATTTGATGTGACATAACATTATTCAGCGCTTTTTTTGCTGTGCTACAGCCTATAATTTCTCAGAGAACTACACAGGCTAATCATAAAAACAGGTGCCACTGATTGTTTACTCTAACTTAAAACCATGCAGTTTGCCAGATCAATAGCAACAGTTTTAATTTTTATGTTAAAAGCATGTTACCACCTGAAAAAGTGTCCTCTAGAGACAGCCGGTGTGTTTTAGCTATTTGCAGTGCGTTTCCGAATTTGCAGTTGTTTTCTGTGTTTGCACCACGTCTGTGAATGTGCAGCACATTTGTAAAATGTGGTGTTTTATATGTTGTCATTTTCATGAAAGTGTTTTCTGAATTTGCGTAGCATCTATGAATGTTTGCAGGTTCGTTATGAACTTGAATAATATGCTTTGTTGCTTTGCAGCACGTTTTTCAATGAGACACATTTCTTAATTTTGAATTGCATTGGGCTTTCTCGGCCATCATCAGAATCCTTAATGCACATTCATGAATCTCTGCTAACCGGATGCCATTCTGGTGCACAATAACTCCATTATTATTATACTCATAACTGACACTTGCACTTTACCTAGAACTCTCAACCAATGCGGCTATAACCTTCATACTGTATGTGCAATAATTTGATACCCAGCATGGCCCTAAGTTGCTCTCTGTCGCAATATTCTGGTCATTTCATTTTATATTAATCCTTATGCACAGAAATACCCCAAAACCTTCATTGTATATTGTTGCACTGATTAGTGTTTAGCGATGTTTTTGTCCATGTGTACATTATACTTTTGTTATATGTCGATGTTATATGTTGCATCCTGGTCCACAGAGAAACGTCTCATCACACTACACAGCTGCTGATGACAATAAAATACCCCGAACCTTGATATAGCAAGATTAGCACTGGCAGTCTTACATATGAATTACTTTGCCTAGATAGTTAGCAAGAGTGCATTGCATATCACGATCTAACAGTTAAGAACTCTAGATCTCTGACAAATCACTTGGATCAGTTAAATTTATGGGCAGTTGCTGCATGATATTATGCAATGATAAAAAGTATAATAATGGCTGTGACCTTCCTGCTCAGTGTCCTTTAGCTAAAATTTTAACCGTCAAGTTACTATGGATGTCAATTTAACACCTCAAAGAGCTACATTGTATCTGCCGGTGGCATTAGTCACAGGATATCTGTGCTCTGGTAAGGAGTTAACACATCAAAGTAATGTGGGTCTTTATGTTGTATCCTGCTGTAGGACCTGCTCATTTTTGTCACATGAAAAGGCAGGTGAATCCATTTATCCATTCATCTTTATTTATTTAGCAGGCACCTTTGTCCGAAGTGACTCAAGCGTACATCATAGACCAAATCACCATCTCTGCAGCATGTGGGGTTATGATGTTATTTCTAAATGATTCCTGATGAAGACGTTTTGTTTTATTAATGTTTAGGCTACGCATTTTGATGGAAAAGACTGCACTGCAAATTTTATTCAAGATTTTTCTAGTTCATGCACTTCAGTTCCATGTACTTAGTTCAGGTGTGTCAGACTTCTCTTAAAGAGAAAATGCTCTTTTATCTCTTCCTTTTCTAATTTTACAATAGATGGCGTAAGATACACTCAAGAAGCCTCCTGATGGAGAAGTACTACTTATTAAATTCCCTGGGACACTTTAATGCACTTGCTTACCCAGGGGCAGTTCTGGGAGGGGGGCAGTGCTCCCATGACAACATGCATGGCCCCCCATGTGCCCCCCCAATCATGTTTGCTACTTGGGATTAAATCATACAATATTAATTAGTTATTGTTATTAATGTCAATGCTTTAAAGAAAAAAAAAGTACTGTGGCTGGTTGAAAAAGATGACTAATGTCTATGAAGAACGATGCAACCATTGTAAAAAAAAAGTCATCAAACTGGCAACAATGGACTCTAAAGTCATCAACTCACACATCAGGGGAGAGAAGCACAAGTGTTTTGTCAAAAGTTGAACAACAACAGTCCCCATTCAGTTTTTTGCCAGTCCTGCAAGTACAACCTCTGCAGATAGGCCTACACCCGCTTTGGCAGTGTCTCCGGATCCCACGACAAGCAATGCCTTCAGTACATTCTCCTCAACCGACACACTGAAAGCAGAAGTGCTATGGTCTTTGCAAACGGTTAGCCAACATCACTCCTATACGTCCAATGATGACATTCACAGTGTGGTGAGTAATTTGTTGGGACACAGTTAGTAATTGTAGGAAGTTGTGGCCTACATACCCTTCACGACTCATTCAAGACAGAAGTGTGGATGGTGGAGAAAGTGCTCAAAGCACTACATTTTCTTTTCCACTCTGTACCAGCCAGAAGAGAGGACATCCTCAAGATGTTTCTCTGGCCATCGGTGGCTCGAAAATGTACCAGATGTCGAGCAAGCATTGGAAGTCTGGCCCTCCTTTGTGAAATATGTGGACTTGGTGAAGTCAAGAAGGGTGAAAAACCCAGGGGCTTCTTTTGACTGCATTTGTGAAGCCCGAATGGATCCCCTTCTGGCCAAACTACATTTTTTCATGGCCTTATCATGAACATTTCAACCTCTTATGGCTAAATACCAGGCCGGTGTTCCCATGATGCCTTTCCTTTGGAAGAACTTGGCAGATTTGATCTGGGTATATATATTCACCACCACAGTAACAGCAGCAATAAATGAACATGCAAACATGCGCATGTGAACTTAATGTTAGAGTGAAATTCTGTGTGACTTATCATATTATTTGTATATACGTGCAAAGCATACACTATCACTCGCCCAAGGGCAGAGCAAGCCAGCACGAGACATCTTGTTCTGGCTTGTACATACTGTGAAACAAGATT
>JAODKE010004196.1:0-10268 GCA_026779605.1 Mormyrus hasselquistii
CTCTGCACCAGCCAGAAGAGAGGACTTCACAGCTGCAACATCATCCTCAAGATTCCCTCTACCTTTCTGTGGCCATTAGTGGCTTTAAAATTTGTCACATAAATTCAGTTTTTTCCAGGACAGACGACCATAATCTGAGGTGATCCTGGAAAATGCTGGATGCGCGGTGACCCTAGCTGCGCATGCACATGCAGCTGTCACATCGTAAAAGCCGCGATAGGCTGCTGTGTTCAAACTGTCAATAAGTTGCGCTAAAACCTTTTTACTCAGTCACTGGAAACTCTGCAAGCTTCAGTTTAAAGGCTGCGTTTGCACGAGATCTGCGAGACAGTCACACTCGTTCTCGTCCTGGCTGTTGGACTCACTCTTAGTCCATTTAGAGCATTTGTGAGAAATTAAACAAAAATAAGCAAAGACGGGAAAAGTGAGCAGGAACTGGCCCCAAAGCGGCATTCACCTTTCACTGTACGGAAATACTTGTCCTCAATAATAGAACATAAAATAATTGATTTCTCAGAACTGCATTGTGCCTGTTGGCACAACACACAGCAACACCACCAACTTCTGCTAGTAAAGTTATCTTTGGCTGTCTAGTTAATTTTCAATTCCTAAATATCGGAGTGTATTTTTCCCAGTCTCATTCAGTCGTAAAACACATAATATATTAACAAAAAATGCGGCTAAGTAACATGACCAACCTTTGTTTTAGCAGCTATTATTTTGACTTACAGGAAGCATAGAAAGTAAATTTAAGCAAAATAATTTAAGTGAACGTGATGACAAAGACAGGATATGCTACTCCGCGAGGCTAAATGGCACATATCTATGGCTAACCTGGCAGTATTGGGCGAGTTGAACAAACCCGAATGTCTTCTTGTAAGATGTTTTTGCATTGCTGTCGTTCCGTGGTGATATCTTTCTGCTTTGCAACACTGACAGACGACTTCATTTTCACTCTGTTTTAATCAGAGGTTTTTCAGCAGCACTGAGCCTTTTACGCTTTTATTTGGACCCTCATCCATTATGTGCTGTAGTCCCTCCATCAGGTCGAGTGACTGAGAAGGAAAATTTCAATCTATGCTTTTTAGTAATTGAGTTTAACTGTAATCGTGACGGTTCTAATCGCCAATCAGTGTTACATAGGCGCAAGAAGTATTTCCATTTGTGCTCACGTAATCCAATAGTGTAGAAGTGCAAATCAAGTATGGTGCTTCATATTATTATATAATATTCATTTAATATATTATTATGGTGAGTAGCTTTGGATATTTTCCAAGTTAGATTCCTGGTTATTTAAAGATGTCAGCCTTTTCATCTCCCCCTCTTCTTTTTACACTTGGTTTGACTAGGAAGTTCTATAGTCAACCCTACCGCATTGCGGGGGTTAGTCACAGGTCCTCTGTGATCTGGAAAAGCCATGTGAAATTTTTTGCTCCCCTTGGCGAGCAAAGCAACCATGCGAGTGGAGCGAAAAAACAAGAGAAACGTGAGACGCAAAGATCAGAACGAGCCACTGTGAGAACCGTGATGAGGGATGCTGCGGTATGGAAGGGTTGACTGTACATTGATGTCCTACTATTGATTCCCTCTGATATGTTGATATGCTGCACATGCGCGGCACAGTCTGGTACGGAGGGTTTTAATCGGATGTTTTTGGATATGTGGTGTACAAACTGGTCATTAGTAATGCTCTTTTCTGAAAATACTTCTCTTTATTCAGGTGTCCAACATCCTGAAGTATCTGTTTCCAGTGCCCAAGGAAGACAGCAGACGTGTGATCACATTTGCCAATCAGGAAGACTACATTTCCTTCAGGTGAGACAGACAAGATTTCCAATTCCACCCGTTATAAATCCTTTGGTCAACCTACATCATAATTTGGATGATCATGGATGTTTCTTTTGAGCTCTGGTAATTCTGGTTTGTAGACATCACACATACAAGAAAACTGACCACAAGAATATTGAACTAACAGAAGTGGGGCCAAGGTTTGAAATGAAATGTAAGTCACATACTGAAATAATTTGAAAATATGCTTGTCATTTAAATCATGCCTAGTAAATGTAGACATGGTGTAAATAAGAATTACTTGTATGATTTTATTCCCCCGCCCCAGTGAATCCCTCTTTTGAGTCAGTCTGTATTTCCTGTCTCGCCACAGTGTACATGATCAAGCTCGGCACTCTGGAGAACGAGGCCACAGCAGATGTGGAGTGGCGTCTGCACAGCTACATGCACACAGCAAAAAAGCGCAGGCTTCTCACCACAGAGTAGCTGTGACACTTGGGACCAAAAACTTGTTTTCGTATCATTTTTTTTTTACTCGGCGAATCTACTGCTGCTTCAGAGAAGTCATTTATTGATGCCATAATTTCCTATTTTAAACATTAGTGAATACCGGCTATAGGTAATTTACCACGTTACAGGAGGTTGGTGTTTCACTTGTACAAGTTCATTGGCTTGCTCATTAATAGGCTGAAAATTATTCACACATCCAATCTTGATATTTTCTTGTGAAACAGTACCTTGTAAGTAAGTTCCAAAATTGGGACACAAAACACAGACATGGATTTTTTTTAAAAGCAAAAAAAATGATTGTATTCCCCTTTCTCTAACAGGAATCTGTCATTTCTGTAACCAAACCAATTTCTATTTGCCCTAAGGGAGGTTTATACTGTACAAATTTAGTGTTTTTCTTCTTGAATCAATTTCTTCAATTGCAATTTTGAGCTTTACAAGTAGGTTAGTAAGTATTTTTCATTGGTCTTCTGGGGGGAAAATCTGTATCTGGTTTTGTTTGACCCAGTGCAATAAAGTTTGTCATAATAATGATGGACAACAAGCAGCATTTATCTTTATTGATCGGGATGAGCAGTTATGAATGGTTATATGTGGACCATTGATGACTAGTTGAACCTCAATTGGAAATAAAATCAACTGGATTCTACTGAGCAGAAGAGCACTGCAATTAGATGGTAATTTCACCCATTATTTAATACGGAGATGTTTCAGTCTGTGTTCCAAATCATGGGGGAAATGTTACGTTGCACCAACGTATGATATGACAATAAAGCCTGCTTGATTGTGAGAGTAGTTCAACACCGTTTTACCATCTTCACCATGCGTCATGTTTGGGATGAGGTTGTGGTGTTGGTTTTCAAATAACACTGTGCACATTCACCAAAAAGATTAATTTTATCTCATCTGTCCTCAAAACATTTTTAATGGAGCAAAAGGCTTCCTCTGCAGTCCTCCCATGATCACTCTTGTTCTATGTTTTTATTATGATGAACACCAGCATTGCGTGCAAAAGTGGCAGCAGCACTCATTAGGTATCATACTAAGTTTCTTAGTCATTTCTTCAAAGATTTTAAAGCATTCCTTATTGATCTGTGGCAGTCTTTGGGAGGGCAGACAATGCTGAATATCATACATTTGTAACTGCCTGACTTTGCATCAGTGGTGTCCCAAATTCTTCATCTCATTATTCTTACACTTCTGTTTTTGATATGTTACTGTTGTAGTAGAGCTGGAACTAAAACCCACAAATCTTTATTTCTTGGTTACATATATGAATTTCCAAATTCCAAATGTTTATTAAAAACGCTGAATTGTGATCGTTCAAGAGTCAGGATGGCCGAGCGGTCTAAGGCGCTGCGTTCAGGTCGCAGTCTCCCCTGGAGGCGTGGGTTCGAATCCCACTTCTGACAGTATGTTTTTGAAATATTTTATAGTTAAAACATTTGATTACCAAGCTGCTTTTAAGGAACGTGTTTTGTAATAATGCCAAGATTCATTTCAATTTGTTTATTATTTTGCTTTGAAATGCGAGAATTTGATCAGTCACAGGACACGTGTCTTGCTGTTACTAGAGAGCAAGTAGCACTATGAAGCATGTAGTGATGTATTCTTTCACAGGTATATATCAAGTTTAGTAAATGTATTACTGATAAAATCCACCCATGAGTTCTGTTTCAGTGCGCAATAGAAAAATAGAAATGCGGGACGTATTCGAAGTTTGGGTATTTCTCTCATTAAAATCCACCATATATAAATACTAACTTCCCATGTTACATGATCGAGATTTGTTCTGTGCTGCGCTTACATCCCCTACAAGCACACTTCTCTCAAGGCACATTTTCATACTAGACTACTAATACTTCATTGTTATTAAAGATTTTGTTAAACATCCCAAATACTTGACACACATATATAGAGGACAAGTGACTCTAGCAAATTCACCATCCAGCAATTTTCGAGAATGTTTCCCATAAGCAAGAAAAGGAAAATGTTTATACGGTTTCTTTTAAGACAGTAGTAGCTGTAGCCATGCAGCTCTAATAACCACTCCATTAGCAGAGAGCTAGGTAATTTTAGAATCCATAGGACTCGTTACCCAATCAGCGAAGCCCATTTCAAGACTGAACCAATGGAGAAGCGTCATGCGCTTGTTCCGCTCTGTCGACACAGAAATTCTTGCCTTGTTCTTCAGTTCGAGAGTATTCAAGATGGCTGACGCAGGTAGGTGTTTATTTTCAGAAAAAATACATTAAGGAAAATATCTGATTATCTCTTTGTTACAGAGAATTTAATTTATCGTCTTTCTGAGTTAGAAGTGCTTTCTTTTAAATCTTGAGTCACAGTTTATTCTGTAGTCCGCAACTTTTAAAAGTGGAGGGGAGTAAAAGTAGCTAGTCTGCTAATCCCTTTCCGTCTCAGAAACAGTAGCCAGTTTCAGTGTGACAAACACCTGACGTGAATTTAGAGAACAACAAACAGGGAGCAAGACTTTCCAGATGTACACAATACCGGTTTGCTTTAAAGATCGTAACAGGACGCAGGTGTTAAGCTCAGGCTGCGCTGTGAGCCGGAGGGCGATCGGCAGTCACTAGTTTTACTTAGCTCTAATCGGACAGCTAACCATTCAGAACAAGAACAAGTTAACTTACCATGTGTTAACAAGGAGCATTCCAGTGTGCTCTTTATCTTAGTGGCTAGTCCTGTGTGTTTAACAGGGAGTTCGTTTTATGCGTGGAAATAGGGTAATTGTTTGGCTTGCTGCTTAACCCATACGTTTCTCTGACCCGTAGCTACTTTCCTGCCTGTTATAGTAAACTAGTTCTAGCAACGATTAGCAGTGAGTACTAACGAGACAAACTAGAAGTGGCATCTGTTCGGCTAGAGAAAGCAGACAGTCTTACTCGGTGGCTGCTCTGCCTTTGACGGGACATAATGTGTCGATACTGTATTACGTTGTCTTTTGTATAATTAATAGTAGCTGGCCGGCTTACTACCGGAACACAATTTACCTTGATCGCGTACCTGAGGGTTTTCGGCGCCGGAGAGGGGCCCTCCTAGTCTTCCTCCTCATGTCCAATTTGTGCCAGGTGCAAACGTGGTGGGGTAGGAATAGCAGTGTTTTGTTATCGATGTGAGCGCTGGCGGGAGAGGACATAAGAGCACCTCTAGTCAGTGCCTCTACTTCCCACGATGTCGTGTTTTTTAAAGAAACTACCTTTTTGAGAATGGGATTTAGCGGCCGAGGTACAACCATGGTTATATTGAGTTATCTGAATAGGTGTTTCAATAGGTATTTAAGGGTCTTGCTCTTAAAAGGACCCTGTACCTGCCACATTCAACATGTTACATACTGTCTTTGTATTATGTTTATGGAAATATGCATATGTTCATTAGTTTTTCTTCTGGGATGGAAGACCAAATGGTTTTGAAGACTGGCTTTTATGGTACTATAGTAAATTCCTCTGAATTGGGCCTAGCTTACCTGACATCATCCTGGTAAAGGAAAATTACAAGCTTTGCAGAACCTGAAAGTATGTTAGAAAATGTTCTATTAAAACCTTCCTGGCAGGACAAGTTGTGTAACTACTTTATTTGTGTTGGCCTTTATTTCCACACAGTTTCCTCTTGTGAAAAACTTTTTTTTTCTTCTTTAACTATTGCAGACTTGTTCTGAATTAGAAGTATAAAATGAAAATGTCTTTTTTAATTTATGTTCCTGCTCATTGAATTGTTTATGGAAATGTTACATTAGCTAGTTCAAAATTTGAATATGCTTACATAAAAATCTTCATTCTCAGTGGGTTTTGTCATAGTTTGGCTAATGTGATCTTGTACGTTTTTGCTTTACAGCTGCATTTTCTTTTCTCCAGAATTTTGCTAAATCGGTACCAAATATCAGTGTATTATATACTGTAGCGGTATGGTTTATCTAGTTTATATTAGATATGTGTGCACTAGTAAGTAAGGGGTACTGTTCTCATTGAAGTTGGCATTGCTATGGTGGATGTCAGACATCTGCTCTACCTGTGAAGTTTGAAGTGGAAATGGAAATGGGTTGGGATTTCTGAGGAGAGCGATCCTCAGTAGAGGGCATTATGTTCTTTTCACGATGCTTGTTGTGTTATGTTAAGATATGATAATAACATCTATTATTACATTTTCTGTAGCTATGCAGTAATGGTTTAAATTGCCTTGCAGGCAACCAGGTCTACAGCAGTAGGGAAATTTAGGGTGCTTTTTCGACGCACCAAATATGGTACTTTTGCTTTTCCATTGACTTCCGTTCGAGTACCAGTACTGAAAGTGCCAAATCAGCTGGGGTATTTCTTTGGTACTTCGGTACTTTGGGGTGGAACTTGAAATGCTTTTTTTTTTTGTTGATTTGTTGATTGGACACAATACAGACGCCACCTTGAAAACAATTGTGAACTCAGAAAATAATGATAAATGATGAAAAAAAAAAAAATGTGATTTGTCATAAGAACATATACGACAAAAAGATCTGGATGGCATGACTAGAAATTAAAAAGTATTTTTTTTAATATACTAATACAGCATCCATATAGCGTGCTGCCCAAGCAATGTTATTTTGCTGTAATAAATATTGGGGTATATAAAACAAAAAAGGAGAAAAATTACGATTATGTTTGTCTCTGAGAACACTTGCAGCACTCGGGCAAAAGCAGCGGAGGTAAAACTTCAAACTGTTTTCTAAACATTTAAGAATCTATAAAAGGAATGATAGGCTAATTAAAATTTCAAAGCTTGCTAATTTTTTGTCCTATGACAGAGTAACAGAGTGAAAATATTTAGTGAAATTTTAACCCCCTGTGCTATGTACATACAGAATTGAAAGTAAGGAAAAGCCTTATTTTAATATAGCAGTCTAGCAGTATAAGAATTGTACGTGCATAGCATGCATTGTTGGTATTAATATTTTGCATCGTCCAGTCCTACTACAAGAATTTGTCAAATTCATTACGAAATACCCTGCCTCGTGTTGTGATGTCTTTTGACACCAGTATCAGGCTTTACACCCGTGGAAAACCAACACCTCAAGGTACCGTAATTTTGGTACTTCAAGAAAGTACCAAAATTACAGTACTTGGTGTGGTGGATAAATGCCCTTACATTTTAAGATTGTGAGTCTCGAGGAGTGAGAGACATGTACATGACATACGTAATGAACTTGTAACTTTCAGACCCATGAGAAGCCCTGCTGCCTGTTCTATGGAGCAAAGGACTGAACCTAAATCAGTCACTGACATGTCCACCTGCATAAATGAATGAAGCTAAGTTACTCTGTGAAAGTGTTGACTAATTAGCATCCCAGGGTTACAGATGCAGCTCTAACAATAACTCTCCAAGTGCAGATGGATTGGTATCTTACCTGGGCAGTCACGTGGTGGGCAGAGACGGCGGGAAGTATGTAAATATGTAATATTTGTATATAACATATTGTAATTTGTGCCTTTTTTGGCACTTTTTAATTGGAGGACATACTTGTGCTGTTTATCCTACTGGTAAACTGTTCTGGACGAGCAGTTTACGAATGTTATTATAAATGCAGGAAAACCCACTTTAGACTTGCCCTTCTGTCTTGCTGATTGCAGAGGAACATCTTGCCAAGTTTTACCCCTAGAGACTCTGCTGATATGGATGCGCAGGCAGTTTTGCTTCTTCCCTCAGGCTTGTGCTCCTGCTTCCAGCAGTTTCCATAACCAGCCTGCTTTCTCGCTGCTCTCCAAACATAAGCCTTCGGCGTCTTTAATGGAATGCGATGCCCTAAAAGTTGGCTGTGCCTATGGAGTTTATACAAAAGTCCTAAACTAGATTTTGTGGTGAAAATGTGGTATTAATTGAAATAGTCATGCATTAAACATGTTTATGAGGTGTCGTGTGTGTGTGTGTGTGTGTGTGTGTGTGTGTGTTTTAAAGGGTTGGTAATGTGAACCCACTAGGCATATTGATACTTTGGTATGTTGTCAACCTTTTGTAGATATTCTATAAAAATAATTTTTGGGTATGGAGTACAGGTAGTGTTGGGCAGTATACCAGTTCGTACCGAAAACCATTTTTTATTATTGTCATGAATTTTTCTTATACCGCAATACTGGTTTAAATATCCTACACAACGTTCAGAAAGTGGCATGCTGGAAAAAGGGGGACCTTTTTCACTGCTGCACCGCTAAAAATGTACCGTGAAAGATCAGAAATGGAAGATATAGCTGATGCTGGAGTTGAAAATGAGACACTGGGGTTGTCAAAAATCGGTTCTCAGATACTTATTTTTAATATCGATTAGTATCTGATTAGCTACTCATTTTCACCATTATTGGTACCAACAGTACTGTTGTCGTACTTCACATAGCACCACTACAGCACAGGCGCGCACGCACAGGCACGCACACACTTGCACAGCCCCTCCCCTCCTCTCAATAGCCGCTGAACGCATTTGCGCTGGTTAACACACACATACTGAGTTGGCTGAACATGGCATCTGCTGCAGTTGAAGACACTTCTTAAGCTGCTTAAGTTTAAAAAAAAACCAAAAAAAAAAAACCACAAAAGTGCCGTTTGGAAGTATTTTGCAGATGAGCATGGAAAGGCTAAGGATGTCGATAAGCCTCTATGCAAACGGTGCTACAGAGTTGAGGCGACAAAGTCAAGTAACACGTCAAACCTGGCAAAGCATCGTAAAGACTGACATCCCGGTCTTTATGAGAAATTTCGCGAGGTCAGTAAAACTCGTGTTCCAGCATCACTGAACTATTAAACACTTATCCAAAATGTTGACTTGGCCGGCACACACCTTAACATTAGCCCTTTGGTAAACGCCCAGTAATACTTTTTAAAAAAAAAAAAAAAAAAGAGAGAAAGAATACCGTTGTATGCTGTGAAACCGATATAACTTTGAAAAATACCGTGATATAAATTTTTGGTCATACCACCCAGCTCTAGGTACAGGCAGTGCCCAGGTTGAGTGTCTAAATTAGGGAATATATATATATATATATTTTATAAAATTTGAGTTCAATACAATACATTGCACAGCTTCAGAGATTCGTCAGCTCAATGTACAGTACTGTATGTAGTTACTTTTATTACTATAATATTTTTGATGCGCTGAGTTATTTATCCAATTTACCAACAAATTTAGCTTATAGACAGATTCAGGGAATGGATCTCATTTGTAGCCTGGGGACTGACTATATTTAAAACTAATTGGCCCTTGCTGATATTGAAGTTCAGTACTGTTCTGAATGGGGGTGTAAATCACACCTTTCCTGGTGATAGGATAAAATATCGATTCCTTAAGCCAATGGTTTGATTTTGTGTTTGATACCTCAGAAATTCCCACAATACGATTCGATACTGGGGTTAGTTGAAATCATGAAATTTCACACAATCTTTTACATTTCAATGAATTAAAAGAAGCAAATATAATTAGTATTTCATCATATTTAATTGAACTGTAAACAAAATTGAGTGTAGTCAAGTATGTTCCATAAAGCAAAATAAAATGCAATAAGGCAAAAATAAAAAACACTGCATGGACAGACATGTACTGACATGACTGACGTCTGCAGTGAAACAAGTATGTCAGTAATCTTCTTTGAGAGGTCTTTTAAAGAAAAAATAAATGGCCAACGTGTTCAGGACATTGTGTGCTCTGAGTGTAGCATCCTATGTCACCCGCCATACTAAACACACGCTCAGGTACTCTAGCTTGCACCAAGTCAAAATGATCTACCTACTATAAAAATGCAAAACTTATGTATACAAATATCAAGTATTATTATTATTATTATTATTATTTATTATTATTATTATTCAATTCCCTTTGGATAAATATTTTAATTGAACTGGGATTTTCTCTTTCTCAGCTCACTTTTCGGAGGGAAGTTAATGTCGTAGTTTTTATGAACAGTCCGAAAATGCCGCTGCACATTTCCCTTCTTCGGAAT
>JAODKE010004197.1:0-10262 GCA_026779605.1 Mormyrus hasselquistii
ATGACTATGATAATGACAGTGACCATGACGATGACTGTGATAATGACAGTGACCATGACGATGACTGTGATAATGACTGTGATCATGACGGTGACTGTGATAATGACGGTGACCATGACGGTGACTGTGATAATGATGGTGATCTTGATGACGATGGTGACTGTGATATTGGTGATGACTGTAATGATGACAGTGATAATGATGATAGTGACTGGCCGAGCTTCTGGTGAGTGAGTGACTGAGTGAGAGAGAGAGAGACGCAATCCCGCTTGATGGCATTCCTGTCTGCTCCGGTTACCCCATAACGAGGCCCATCGGCAGTCATTAAGAAAGCTGTGATTGCTAATTAGACAACAATGCCCCAGAATGTCAATGAGCCTTTAATGACCCCTGATACTTCAGATCTGCAGATTAACTTCGCTTATTCCTGCGCTGTCAGGATGTCGATGGCTCCCTTAATGGCCTTATCTGAAGTTCTGTAGCCTGTTTACTATTTTCAAAATCTATTTAGGTGTTGCCTGTTTGGTGTGTAGTCACAGGTGTTTGAGGGCATGTGGCTTCTCTGTGATTCATATTCTCATGCAGCTGGAATGAGTGTTACGCTAATAGTATCTTTACAGGTATTTACTGAGTTCAGTTATCCTCATAAACAGCCTGGTGCAATGGGTCCGCTTACATTCCAAGAATGTAACTGTCAGGCAGTCTGTCTGATGAAAAGATAAATTTGGGAAAAGATACTAAACCTTGTGTTAGAGTACAGTAACCCCTTCACATTTGCGGATTTGACATTTGCAGTTTTGGTTATTTGTGAGTTGGCCATGGACAATTAAACAGGAATATTTTTGGAGCTTGCTGAATTATTGCGGGAACTCGACGACGTGACATCCAAAAACAATAATGAAAATGATTCAGATTACATAAAATCATATGCGTAATATAGAAATATTAGTGATATATAATATCTGTTAGTGTAAGTGCATGCTATGTAATATTAATAGTCTTGACTTGGGTTCACCGTGCATCGAGCACCGAGCGTTGTTTCTGGAAGTAACTTTTAAAACATTTGTGCCATTAATTTTGCACTTTTAATAATGGGTGCAAAATGTAAAACTCCCAGTGTGTACAGCAGTAACTTTGCACATATAGGGGCACAATTTACATGGTTTGTATAAAAGGGTCTATATATGAAATGAAAGTAATTTGACAGTACAGTACTGTTTGTTTAGATATTGGTAATAAATAGACAGTATGTGTTATTCAGGCTAGCAGACTGATATAGGTTCATTATAGGAGGGACCAAAATATTATTCACGAATTTTTACATTCGCTGGGACCCCTAACCCCTGTGAATGTGGATTAGACATGCCCCCCCCCCCCCCATATTCCCCAGTTTTGGAAAACACAAGCATGCTACTCCTCAGCATTTGGCATCATAAAATGATTATAAACAATCTTCGTAATTACTGCAATTAAACACTGTTGTAATTAGTACAATTTCATCTGCCATTGCAAATTAAAGATTAGTGGAATTTTATTGATAATGCTTTTTTTTTTTTTTTTACTTATTGTTATTGGGAATGAATTGGCTTTCTTATTGGCTATAGAAAATGGCCCATAATGCAACGGGACAATCAGCTGTACTGGCCTGAGGCTCTGACATCTATCGATGCATTGAGATAAAAGCCGCATCACGGAAGCAAGACTGGCAGGTAATTAAATTTGCGTGAAACAGTGAGTAATTAGTGCACGCTAATCACCACACGGTATTCATTAGTCTCAGGGAGTTCAGACAAACGATACAATTAGCATCTTAAAGTGTTTCAAAAATATTTTCGAATCAGGCTGAAATCGTGCTGGGTTCGGAGTCTTTTGTCGGAGCTTCGATCAGGAATGTGGCGGGAATGGCATACCCGGAACCCAGGTGCACCTGTGATCCTCTCTCTCGTCCTGGGGGCAGCACTCACATAGCCTTGTGTGGGTGAGAACATGCCACATGTGTTGTACAAACATCCTGCATCCTGCATGTCGCAAGAGAACTAAACAAAATAGAAAACAGCTTCTGCCCTCTGGTCGCTCGCCTGCCCTCTGGTCGCTCGCCTGCCCACTGGTTGCTCGCCTGTACCCCCTTTCTAATTGTTCCCTGGGAATCATTATGACATTTCGCTCAGCTTGTTGTGACTGGCCTTCAATCCCCCCACTGGCATCCTCAGGGCTCCTGCTATGTGTATTTGCTGCTCTTTTTTATTTCCTTAAGCAGCACAAGTGGGGTTGCGTCCTGAAGCTATGTAGCTATGGCCATTTTTGTTAGCGGGGAGACGAACCGCACCGGCCTGGGCACTCACATCTCCGGCTAGCAGCGAGCTGCGTCTGACCCATCGTCCAGCGTCATTACCATTCCCAGGAGATCCCTGTCCCTGGGGGCCACCGTCATCACGGGGCAGCCTCCTTTTTTTTGATGCATTGTGGCAGAGGGCCTGTGTTTGTTGCCCGGATGACTCCCCCTCGCCACTTCCAGTCCTGCTTGGTAGCCTGGTACCGGCACCGATTTCGCGTTAAGCGACGATTGACGGACAGGTGCGAAAAGGTGGGAAAGCCAGGAAAACTCCT
Organism: Mormyrus hasselquistii; assembly: GCA_026779605.1. Taxonomy (NCBI): domain Eukaryota; kingdom Metazoa; phylum Chordata; class Actinopteri; order Osteoglossiformes; family Mormyridae; genus Mormyrus; species Mormyrus hasselquistii. Next base: position 2,608 of record JAODKE010004197.1, read on the forward strand.
CCTCCCAGCGCAGCTTTCTGGGATCTTCCATAATCTGGTGTTTACAGAAGTCTAATCAGCATCAGCAGGGATCAAGGATTTGTTGTGATGCATGCTGGGATGTGAAATCCACCGTGCCTCAGTCTGGCGACTCTGACAGCGTGTGCCGGCATGATCTGAAGGGACCGCGAACATACTGGAGTTTTGTCATGGTCATTGGGGCTAACGGTTCTGCATCTACCTGTGCTTCGGAACCCACGTTTCTGTCGATCTCCATTTTTTTTTCTTTGAAGAATGATCATGTAAAAATTCATTGTTAACAGATCTTGAGTATCATCTGGGTCATCTAGCTGTGACATGTTATTTTGTGGCCCTAAGTGGATGTGGGAAGGCGTGTCGCTTTGTGGTGACAGAGTACAGCTGTGATGTCCCTGGACGTCAGCTGTGGGTCTCGGTGGGTCAGGCTTGAGGGCGGTCAGGTGCTCCGCCCCTATAGCTTGGGGTCCACTTGCCTGGCTTTGGACTGCTTGCCCAGGGCTGTTTCTCTGTGGCTGCTTGGCTGCTGCCTCGTCCTGTATTGGATACTGGCCCACCAATGAAGGTCCTGTTAACAGTTACCTTTTTCTGCGTCCAGCAGGTGGCGCTCTGGAGCGCTGTCTTATTTCCCTCTTTTTGTGGTGAGAAAAGGTACTCGGTGTCTCGCTCTTTCATGATACTCGCCAAGCGATGGCAGGGGATGAGCTGGGGGGCTCTCGTCACTGTCTCCCCCTTCGTGGCCTGAACGCGGGATGCGATCCTATCAAAGTTCCTCACATCTCATTTTCAGAGTGAGGGAAGAAGGAGGGGAGGGGGGGAGAGGATGGGCACAAAGCTGTGCTGCTGGGCGGGAAAAGAAAAAGTGGGGGCTCGAGGGCTGCGATGTCTTTTTGTGGGGGAGCTTCAGGTGCCCTTCCCCCCCCCCCCATCGGACATTATCTAGTGCGGTATATGAGACTCTATTAGCTGGCCAGCTTGTAGTATTACTGGACACCAAGCCTTGGAGATGTGTTTAATTTGTATAAGTATTAATAATGTCACTTTGACACCCCCCCAGTGAATCCCACTGGGCAGACAGCCTCAGATCAGAGGAGGTCTGCCTGATGGACACTCTCCTTTGTTTGCTTGCTGGGAGTTCTGGCATCTAGGTTAAATATTCAGCTGGTGGTCAAGTGGCCTCCCCCTGGCCTAAATGGGGGGGAGGGGGGGCAGTGTCAACACACCCCCCCCCCCCTCCCCCCGCAAAGAAAAATTAGACAGTGACCTGTAATCTGGCTTTTCCAAACTGGATGCTTAAACCCACCCCCAAAGGAAAAGGGGGGAGTGACTGCCTGAAGCTCCGATTCGGTTCGGTCACCATCAGGCTGAAGTGTTGTTCTGCATCTTCGCATCCTGAAGTCAGGAGTCCGTGACTCCGCAAAGGTTGCTGGTTCGAATCCCACACTTGGCCGAGGTACCCAAGGCCCTTAACTCTCTGAAAAATACTCCGAAGGGGCCAGATGACTGGCCCTGTGGTCTGACCCCGGGCTTCGCTCCACTTTATGTCTTTAAAAGGAGAGTAAAATGTAATATAAAACGAACACGTTCTGACATACATACCTGTTCCCCTTGTACCAATGGAAAATCAAGCGTTGTTTCTTTTTTAGCGGGGGGGGGGGGGGGGTCTCTTGGGGGCTCATTTTGTTTAGATATTGGGTGTCCTTTCTAAAATGTTTTAAAAATATTGACCGTGTGGGGGGAATTTGAGGTGGTATTCAGTTTTGAAATCTTGAAAGCAAATCGGTAAAGACCCGCTGACAGGGGAGGCTGCGTGCATCGCTGATGAGATGTTCCGGCATTTTCTTTGGATTCCAGTGATTCCCCGTCCTCTTTGGTTAAGGGCATGGAGACAATTGCAAGAATGTCCACCTGGTTAGCACCGGCCCTGGGTGGGGGATGCAGTATTTGCTCTGTGAAAAGGGTTCACACTTGGAAACTGTAGCACTTTTCTGGCGAGGGGTGAGTAAATACTTGAGTTTAGTCCCCTTATAAGTATCAGTGGATACAGTGGGCTTCGCGTCTGTGTTTCCGCGTGATGTGTCATAGCATTTACATTTAGATTTGTTTGTTTAGGTGGACTTCGCTCAGAGCACCGAGTGAAGGTGGAGTTAGGTCAGGTCATAGAGGGAAGGTGGGGTTAGCCCAGATCATATGACAAAGGTGGAGTTAGCCCAGATTATATGACAAAGGTGGAGTTAGCCCAGATTATATGACAAAGGTGGAGTTAGCCCAGATTATATGACAAAGGTGGAGTTAGTCCAGATTATATGATAAAGGTGGAGTTAGCTCAGAGCAGAGAGCAAAGGTGGAGTTAGCCCAGATTATATGACAAAGGTGGAGTTAGTCCAGATTATATGACAAAGGTGGAGTTAGCTCAGAGCACATAGGAAAGGTGGAGTTAGCCTAGATCATATAGCAAAGAGTGTTCAAATCATGGAGCCTATATTGTGGCTCACCCCACTGACAATCAGCTCTTAAGCCTAAAACGTTATCCTGTTTGCTTTGGACAGAGTGTTTATCATAAATGTAAATAGTTACTGGTGTTACATCTGCATTTATATGCACGATGCGTAACGGTCTAGTGCTGAGTGATATGCCCCTTTCTCATTCATAGAAAATGTCAGGCAGAAAAGCTGACAAGCTGAATAACCTTTATGAAACACTGAAATGGGGATTAATGAATCAGCAATAAAAGATCTCCCTCTTTCTCCCTCTCTCTCTCTCTCTCTCTCGCTCTCGCTCTCTCTCCTGGAGGGTTAATAAAGATCTTCTCCCTTTCTGACCATCTCTACAGCAACCCCCCGCATCTCCCTTGTTATGGGTTTGCTGTTTCCCTCCCCAGGAGATCTATCACCTGCTGGGAGTGACTGCCTTACGTTGATCCACAGTTATCCATGTGGAACCCCCCCCCCTCCCCCCCTCCCAACTTGACATACCGATGGGGCTGTTTTCCCATTTACATGTCCATCGGGGGCCCCTTCAGGTCGCTTGAAGCGTGCGGGAGAACACTTTCGTTTTGCTGCCACAACTTTTTTGTCTGTTTTGAAACATTCTGGGACACAAACAGAACCTGAGGCGATCAAAGGGTTGTGGGTACTCATGGTTCTGGAGGCAAAAAACACTGGGAAGTGTTTGACCTTGGCTGCTTTCAAAACAAATCAAACATCATTTAAAAGTGTAATACGACCGTTAATAATTTAGCAGGCCGTAGGTGTGTGAAGCGGGGGAAAAAAGAGGTACCCGCATGTCCCAGAGCTCTTTGTAGAGTTTATATTACATATGTATTTCATTTTGTGTATATGCAAATATATTCTCTGGCAACTCAATACAGAGTAATACACCTTCAACCTGCAATAAATGCAGAGTACGCTTTATGTACTCAGAGTATGATTCATATTTTTTCTTTAAATATGTACCTCCTACTTTGGTGTTTTGTGAGTGCCCATGTTTTGTTTGTCTAATTCTGCATTAAATGTTACTGATGGGATGATTTGAGTAAGAACTCCAGTGTACTGATGTGCAGAAAGCAAATTCTGAATCTGAATACTGCTATTCTGGGCAGGCCGAATGTTTTCAACAATTTAAGAAGTGGTTACACGTTGTGCTTTTTGGATATTTGAATGTTCTCTGGAGGTCGGCAGGAAAATAGCATTTATGGTTATTCATAAAAATAGTTTTGGTTGATTTTGTCATTGTTGTTTAGATTTATTTATTTATTTATTTGCGATGACCGCTGTGTAGGTTGTTAGAATGTGCCGCCGTTTATCAGCATGGCTGAGCTCCGTGTCCGTGACCTGCGCTGCTGATAGAAACTGCTAGAAACAGACCTCCGGCGGATGACAGGACCCGACTACACTGCTCTGTCCCAGCAGGTGGGGGACAGCGGCGATGTAGTGACAGGAAACAAGGACGCTGGCAGGCGGGGGGCGTGTTTGGGGATGTAGAGGCCATCCAAAGCATTCCCCCATCGTCCTGGCTCTGACGTCTTCCGTGAGCTGGGTGCCAGACCGTTTTAAGGATGAGCAGATTCACGGAGGCTGTTCCCAGAGTCAGCTCCTTCTCTTCCACCTTTTTTGGGCTTGGATGCCTGCCAGCACTCGAGAGGAGCTCCCCACGTCTCCGCCGTGATGTATGATGTCATTAATCCTCGCCGGGAGTTTGACTTGAGGCGCTGTCTCCCGTCTGAGCCTGGCTGGATCAGACAGGTGTCCCTGTCTGCCAGGGTGTGCGTGGGGTGCTGGATTCCTGTATGAAGACTGGAAAAGTAACACCTTTCACATCATCTTCTCTACCAGGAAGAGATGCAGGTGCCAAAGCTTTACACTTACTTAATGTTTTTTGTTTATGTTTTTTGTCCGTTAAGTTTTTGTTTGACTATGTTTAGCAGTTGATTATGCAAAATGAAAAGGAGACACCGTGAGTCAGGAACACTGCTTGGGTGTAGTGTGGCACACGTCATTAACGTCGGGCTGGGTGCGAACGGAGCCCCGGGGGCAGCCTCCCGTAACGCACCTGGGTCTGTTATCCAAAAATCTGCCCCCGCGTCTGTCCAGGCGGAGAAAGCGAAGGGCGTCTTTGCGATTCAGCGGTGAGGTGGAGGAACCGGCAGTCGTGAGAAATGGTGCGAAATGGTGCGTGCGGATGCCACGACTGCTCCACGTGCACTCTGGGGAACGTTTCACGCTCTCGGCCGTGGCCCTTGATGCGTAGCCGTTGGCTGTATGTGTGAGAGAGATGCCTGCCGTAGCACGTGGCGTGTCAGGCGAGCTTCCCTTAGACCTTTGCAGAGGGTTGGCATTGAAGCTCATGTATCATCTTCAGGACACGTGCTGTTGAGCACCAGGCAAGGCAGCCTGTTTGCCCTCCTCTGAGTTTCAGTCTAAACGGTGAAGCTTCGAGACTCAGGAGTTTGTTTAGTCAGCATATTTCAATATTCAGCTACACCTTGCAGTGAAAATTACCCTGCCTGCTTTCTGACTCCCGGAAAACACAGATTAAACAGACACAGACACAAATGAAGATCCGTACAGTCAGACAATAAATACAATTATGAATAAATACATGATAGGGTGCAAATATATACAGTACCAGCAAACACACCTACTTTTAATACATTTGTCGATTTTAACTGTTATTCCCCTTTGTAGTAAAAAGCCTTACATATTAAATATTGCAGCTACCAATTCAATATATCAAAATAGTCTTAATTTTTAGACTTTTCAGAATAGTCCCCTTTTGCACCGAAGACTCTTTGCATTCTTTCGTCCAGCTTCCAGATGTAACACCTGAGTTTCCACAAATTCTGGACACAAGTTGGCTACCTTGCTCTCACCCTTCGATTCAACTCATCCCAAACCAGCTCTGTAGGGATCCGATCGGGGATTGTGGGGGCTGGTCGACTGTCATAGTACTCCATCTCTTACCGTCTTTGGAAAATTTTTCTACGTAACATCAAGGTGTGCTTAGGGTCATTGCCAATGATTTTCAGTATGTGTGTCCAGACTTGTGACCTGTAGACAACTGGCAAGATTTTAGTGCAACAGACAGCGTAGTGGGCAGGTGCTCTGTGTAACATTGTCCTGGGGGTGGGCACATCTGCTCTGAGGCAGTGGCTCGGAGCAGGTCTGGTTCCCGGGCTTATGTACTGGACAAAACAGGAAGAGGGGACATCAAGGCCGCTGCGGTCGGGGGCTACAAATGCAGGCCTATTGAAGTGGTGAGACTGTTGTCAATGGCAACGCAATGTTTATTACGCATGGAAGACGACGTGCAGGAAAAAGGGGAGATTTCTGAGGAATGACAAACCATACGCTCCTTTTCATGTGACTCCCCCCGCAGCGTCGGGGAATCTTTGGTGGTATCGCCCACTAACCAGCTCGCGTTAATTTTGGCGCAATCATTATGGGGCTTTGGGGTTGGGGGGTGTCCACTGAATGGTGACCTAAGGGCGCCCTGTAATTACCCCAGCCAGCAGTAATGAGGGTTTGCGGCTCTGGAGCACGTGCCGGCAATTGCTCCCCGGGTGAGGGGCCGACCGGCGTCGGCTGAGTCATGGGGCCCGTGGGGGCCCGGGTGGGGAACCATTGCCGGGACGACTTTTTCCATGAGGACCTCATGAGTCGGAAAGGTGCAGTTGTGCTCCAGTAAGATTTTGGGAGGACGTTAGCGTGACGTGTCCCGCCTTGATGTTAATCTCTCAGCAGGGTCAATAATAATGCCCCAAATGATGAGTTTATCTGGCAGACGGTTCTGCCCGACATGAGAGAATTGGGCCGGGCCTCTTTCCTGAATATTCATCATGCAATGGAGCAGCTCCCTCAGAGAACACACCACGCGTCTCCCCAGACCTCCCCTGATCTTGCCGGCGTTTGTTTTGGAGATCCTCCTCTCTCAGGAAGCGGGGGGCCAGGCCCTTGCCCTTGCTGCCCCCCCTCCCGCCAGCTGTTTCCTCTCCCCTCCATGCTCTCGCTGCCATGCGGCCCCTCCCTGGGGGTGTCCAGTACCCCCCACCCTGCTGGCTCCTTTCCATGTCTGCCCCTCCCTCGTTTCCATCAGGGCACATTCCTCTCCCTCCTTCACCGCGTTCCTCCCTCTCTCCCTCCTCGCACACACCTAGATTGAGATCATGTGACCTTTACAGCGTTTTTGACGCAAGACTTCAGCCTTTCGACGGCCCCATTTGGAAAGAAAACAGCGCTGGGGGGCAGGATAACGCGGTGTTGATGGCGGGCGGCAGTGAGGGGCACGTAATGGAAATCCCCTCCCTATGTCCTGTTTTGGGGACACATTTAATGACGCCTTTCCTCCAGTTTCATCATGTTAATTTATCTGAGGCAGCTCCATGCCCCCCCCCCAACTCCCCTGGGCTTAAAAGATTCCCTAACAGCCTGGCTGAAAAACTGAATTGAGGCTTGCTTCCTCTCCTGGCATGGGGAGCCGTTTAGAACGTGACCAGGGGAGCCCTTTAGAACATGACCAACACAAGGGCGGCACCGCGTTACACTTGGGCTTCAATCTCTTGTCAGATGCGGTCGCCACGGGAAAATGGAAAAGGATATGTATTAGAGCGCCGCCCTAGTGGGAGGCTTTGTTGACTACAACAGAGTTTATATCACTGTTTATCTTGCCACTTTTCAGTGCCCTATTTTGGACTCTTGTTGCTGTTGTTACAGTCGTTCCAGTGTTTTGTTATTTATGGATTTTCACTCCATTTCACTTTGGCAGGAGATTTACCCAACTGGAAGTTGCATCTTTCCATTATTAATGTCTGAGTGGAGCTGCGAACCGTCCTGTCGATAATTAATCGACAAGGAGGCCCCGTTCCTGGCAGACGAATTTAAAACACACCCCCCGTGGCGGAGCATTAGCGCGGGAAATCGTAAATCCTCATTAAGGACTCTGCTGAACACGGCCCCGACCCCGGGCCCTTCCGAGGCGCCTGCCGGGTGACGCGTCGACGTCGATCACGAGGCCAGCGGCTCGCCGGGGAATTTCCCCACCGAGCGGGCGGCACGACCCGTGCGCATCTTGTTCGACACGCGTCCAAAATCAATCAACAAGTCCGACGCAGACCCCGATCGCAGGAGAATATGAACAAGCTT
>JAODKE010004198.1:0-10260 GCA_026779605.1 Mormyrus hasselquistii
GGGAGATCAGTGCACAGTGAAGCAGTGAAGCGGGTGATTCGGGAGATCAGTGCACAGTGAAGCGGGTGACTCAGGAGATCAGTGCACAGTGAAGCGGGTGACTCAGGAGATCAGTGCACATTGAAGCGGGTGACTCGGGAGATAAATGCACAGGGAACCCAGAAAGAATTCCCCTCCAAATTTAATTAAGCTAATTGATAAACTCTGGATAGACACCAGCTTTATTATTTTAATAGTTACTGAAAATGTTAGATGGATTATTAGCTGTTTATCAATGCATATCGCTGGATATCGTCTTACAAAGGGTCCCTTAAGAACAGCAGTGGGGTCATTTGTTTGCTGGCTGCTAACTTTTACTCCCCGTTTTTGTTATAGTCCTGCATATCACGTGAGCCTGCAGTCTGCTCCTATCTCATTTGCACGCAGGTGTGTTTCTGAGCATGGAGCTCAGTCCATTCTGTTCTATGAGGGCAACTAATGGCGACTGAATAGAAATGCAACAGAGCCGATACATAAAAATGTCAAAGAGCCACTTCACTTGATTGGTTAATTTGTGCACCTCTAGCAGATAACGGCAGATCTTTATTATTATCAGTCAGTCATTCAGCTACTTAATTTAGGTTATTACCCAATCAGAATAATTGTATTAATCATAGAAATGCATTACATCATTTTACAAAAGAAACAATGAGGGGAAGAGTAGAGATCTGAAGTGACCTTTATCGAAAGGTGAGGGTTAGATGATCATCATACTGTATTTCTCTCCTCATCAGAATGTCACCTGCATCGGTGTTGGGTTGTATACTGACTGGCAAGCAGCTTAGGACTGCGAGGTTGTTAGGCTAAGTCCTATGAAGGGCTGCTGGTGTGCGCAAAAGGCCTATAGGTATAAAAGTTTGAAGCTGAATTTGAGTTGGCTTTCTTGAATCCTGATTGGTGGGACTGCCAAATGCTTTCAGTTTCCGGCTGATCTAAGCCAATGGGAGAGTAGCTAGCCTGTGATTGACAGCACATCATACAGCAAAGGCCTGCCTCAGGGCCTCTCTTGGCTGCATGGGAATCCCAGATGATGTCACGGTCCAGGACAGCCTAACGGGGAGGGGGCCCATAAACTCGAATAGCACCCCTCAGATCAGCGGAATCACAGGACTGACGCCACGAGACCTCATGTGACCCCCCTGGGCACAGCAAACACACGGCGGCACATGTGTAAAAATAGAACTCCAGTGCCCCCACCCAGCAATTAACAGCACCACCCACCTCCCCGCCCGCCACCTCCCTCCCGCAGCGTCCAATAAGAACGCCGGATTATAAACCCTTTTTTCCTGGCTTTACCGTCAGGTAACCTCAGGGGACACACCGCCGATTAGCTTCCTGTCTGAGCTTCACTCGGGTACTTTGCCCCCCGGAATGAAAGGGCAGTTGTGTACCAGCAGGGTGATGGGCGAGAGCAGTCAGCAACACAAGATCCTCATTATTAAAAAATAGTAACTGGTTGATGTCACCTGCGTCTGGCTTGTTCTGGGAGCGAGGTGTTTATTTTCACCAAGAAACATCATTCCCCACATTCCGCTCGGACGCACAGCTGTCCTCCCTGCTCCTGAAAAGGTTGCTTTTTTGAGCGTCGCTCCAACTTCAGAGGCACTGGAAAGCGCCTCTGCGATTTTAATTTATCATCACGTGTCCCTGCACTGGACAATGAGAGCCTCCTTTGTGCCGTCAGTGAATGTCGGCTTCTGACGCGATTGTCTGAGGTCTTGAACAATAGACCCCCATTCACAGATTATTCTTGCTCAACACGGCATTTCCGCACTGGATTGGAGCTTGAGACGGCAAACAGGGAGCTGGTGCTCCATGTGAAGTGAAATGGCGCAGCACAGTCATGTGACGCGTTTCCCGTTTAATTACGCCGCGCGGCGCTAAGTAGCTATTTGGTTGACAGCCATTGGCGTCTGATTTCCTGGCCAAACATCTACAGTTGGGTCACGATGAGCTTCATTAATACTTGGACTGGAGACTTCCTGGAACAACCATCTTGCTGCTGGGAGTTACACTCTTTGGCCAGTAGGGGTCTCTTCCTGCTGTGGGTGGCCCCTTTCTGATACTATTGCCCTTACAGCTGACTGAGCTCTTTGAAAGCGGGGAGGGGGGCTAACCCCGTATTCCAGGCCCACTGGAAACACGAGCCGCATCAGTTAAAACGAACCGGCTGAATAATTTCATACCCCATCATCCAAAAAGTTGGTTTTTGGCTGAAACGATTGAGCCACATCATCCAGGATGATGGTGCACACTGATGGGGGCATGATATAATGTTCATGAATGAGCGAGCGCCGTTATCCCAGTGACTGTCAAGCCTCCATGAAAATCACTCACACTGTTTTCACTCACACACACACTCAGCTTCTGCAGCTTTCGCCCCGGATGACTGGACAGCAGCAGCTGCCCTGTCCTTTGGGCTGCACTCATACTAGTCACCCATTGGCTACTTGTCGCCATGACATCCCGAGACTCCGCCCCATTCCCCCGACGTCGTTTATACATATTTACTCAGACACACACAGAGCCGTGTCTCCCGTCACCACAGAGCCAGATATGAGGCACGCGCATTGGTGAGAGACGCACTCTCCCCCCGTTTCAGGAAATCGCTGTCACCAGGGCCATAGGCATTAGGGCTGTACCTTCATATTTAAAAAAAAAAACGTTTAAATGACAGCTAAGGTTCAGAATTTTGAAAATGAGCATTTTGGCTAAACTCTGCCCCAATCCCACCAGCTTTTCCCAAATCCATTTCCTCCGGAAACCTACCTTAAGGATGGTTTTCCATTCCCTGCTGGATAATCCCAGTTTGCTGGGTCCACATCCACCAGCGGGCGGGATTAAGCCCGTCCACCGGAAAGCATGCAGGGGGCCAGCCGCAAGCTACCCCTGTTACTCCTCAGGCGGGAAATCTCTGATCTGAAGGAGACAGATCAGAACCAGGCCTAAATCTGACAGAGCTACAACTTCACTGCAGTCTGCATCAGGACTGGGACACTTTCTGCAGTTTAGGTTTCTTCAACTGACATACACACACACAAATATGTAATAATACACATGTACGCAGGCAAACACGTGCAAATGAACAAGCGTGCACAAAATGTCTGCAAGCGCGTGAACGTGTAAAAACTTCACACGAGTGCGAGCACAAACACACAGACAGACACACAGACGCACACAGACACGTGCGCATTCATGTGAAAATACATCTGCCATGACACTATCAGTGTGGAGCTGAAACTGAAACGCTGTTGCCTTTTTCCTTTATATGAACATCCCAACAACACAGCACGGATCCCCCCTTCCGCACTGGCGATGGTGAAAACCGCTCCCCCAGCGCCAAGAGTAAAGCCCTTTGCCCCGGAGGTGTTTCGGCCTCAATACGCAGTGTGACTCGCAGTGACATCATCGAAGGCCACCTGGAAAATCCTTGCCACCTCCCAGCAGGATGCCGTGGGGAAGTTCACGGCAGGGACCTGCATCTCCGAACGGCATTCCGAACAGACGGAATTCTGCATCATTCGGCACTTCTGGCAGAACTTGCGGCAGCTTGGCTGCACCCTCTGCCGCTCCTGTGGATCTCAGCCACATTAAAAATAGCGGGAAGCCCAGACATGCCAAAGCTTCCTGATCCCACATAATTACAGGTGATTTACACCTCGATCCAGATTCCCAGGTCCTTCAGAAGCCGTGCGATTTTAACATTTCCCGGGTAACAGAGCGGTAACCCTCTGCTGGTTCGCAAACCTCTAATCATTCTGGTATAACATCAAGCTTTATAAATTAATAATCATTTAAAGTCCCAAAGGATGATGAATGTTGAGACAAACCCAGATAAGCGTCCCTGCATCTCTCTGTGGTAAGAAACAGGGTCAGATTCACCCAGGCCTTCCTCACTCCAGAAACCCAGCCTGGTTCACCTCAGCAACCAGGCCTGTTTCACCCCTGCCCACTTCACCCCGGTCTGCTTCACACCAGCTCTGTTCCCAGACCTGAGAGCCCCATCGCCTCAATTCCGTTGCCCCCCAAAGTCCTGATGGACCCGCACACATGGCTGGGCTCCAGCCCCTTCGTACGTGTTTTTCTGGTGTCGCTGCCCCCAAATTGTGTGGAGGCAATACATTTCATAGCACCTTCGGGGCAGTGGTGGCTTAATGGTTAGGGAAGGGCCCTTGTAATTGGAAGATTGCTGGTTCCAGCAAGACAGGTATCCTGAGTAACGTACCTCCCCCAGGTACTGCTCCCCGGGCGCTGAATTAACTGCTCCCTGCTATGTCACATATGGCTTAAATGCACATTTCGTTGTTGTGCACTGTGGTGTGTCAACGCTGATCACCTAATTCCGATTTCTACAAGAGCACCGAGCCCCCGGGCTGAGTGTCCCATGAACACCTCTGAATGTTTAGCTGTGTGGCTTGAGTGACAGTGCCAATGTGGGTAGAAGCAGACCCCCCCCCCCAAGCTAGTAACTGGGTGTAATAAGTGACACGGGGGTGAGTCCTGGGACTGTGCTCACATTGGGGGGGTCAGGGCGAGCATGTTTGACGACGGGGCGTCAGTTTCGGCACGGCTGTCAGAGAGTGAGGAGGAGGAGGAGTGAAGGTGGGGCTCCTGACACTGGAGAGGAGACGGGGGGGTGAGGAACTGGCCTGGTTATGACGGGGCCACATGTAAGTGATACAGCGTGTGTGCGTGCACACACACACACAGGTTTGTAATTATATCTTTGTGGGGACTCTCCATTCATTTCTATGGGGACAACTATAATCGCAACATGACAACCTGACCCCTTGACCCAGCCCTAACCTCAACCATAAGTAACCAAACAAAATATGAGACTTTTAGCATTAAGAGATCTTTGTGTGGACCTGGAATATTATCCCCACAACATCAAAATTTGGTCCCCACAATGTAATATAAACATAATCCACACAGACACACGGATACGAGACACTTTAATGCAGCTGCTGACACAGACTGTCGCAAAGGATCAAGGCAATAAAAAGTGTCGAGGAGTCTGAGCCGGCTGAAGCCAGCGCGCCGCATGATGGTAGGCTGCCGTCGCTCTCACACACGGATAATTACCACCCTGCCACTCACAGGCTCGCGGGCCGATTACATGTCAGGTATGAGTAAACACGTGTAAATACATATCAAACACATGTCAACACATGTCGTCACCGGGCCGGCCACTGCTGACATAAACATCACCCGCGGTGTGCAGGGATGAAGGCAGGGGGGTATTTGGCACATGGTTGAAAAAGGTTCACTGACTCCTTTAGAGATGCATTTCTGCTGTGTTTTGGCATGAAGATGATGGGCACAGGGAGCATGGAGGGGTGGGGGGGGGGCGTGGCCTGATGTAAGGAGGAGTCTGCACCCAGAATGCAGTGACTCACCAAAACTAAACAGGGGAGTGGCTGGCATGAGACCATGTGACATCATTAATCTCGCCCGCACTACCACCCCCACCCCCAGACCAGCAGGGAGGCCAAACCAAGGGCTAGACAATTCTGCTCATTTAAGGGAAAACCAGAGGGAACCGGTCTGGCCTGTGAAAAAGAGCATCATGGGAAGGCTGGGGGCGGGGCTAGTGGGGGGAAGGGGGGTGCAAGATGGAAGATTATGGGTGAGAAAACTGGAAGCGACACACCCTAAGCGAATTACACAGCGTTTGACACTTAAGTATGCTTGACAGGATGACTCGCTGGATTGGACCTCAAATGACAAGCGAGGACTGGGAGGAGAAGGACAAAAACACATGACATGAGGACGGAGTGCGTCGGTGCGTGCTGGTGAGGAAGAGGAGGATGGGTCACGCTGGTGTGCGGCGGTGAGGAAGCCAGCGCTGGTTCCTTGCTCTCTGACACAAATCCACCAGATTGAGAGAGCTTAAAATATCATTTAATTCCACCATGAATCAAACTGCACGTTTCCAGTTCAAAAGTTCTTTGTTTTTGTAGGGCCTATGAGGGGAGTTTATTACAGCTGTAACTGGGGGGAAAACTGTAACCTCAACCCCCCTCCAAGGACTCATTTGAGGTTTGGAGGATGCCATCAAACAAAGTGGGCTGTGAAATCCACGCTTTTCTGGATAATTATCTGCCATTTGTCACAGAGCAACTGAACCGGCTTTCCATTGGTCAGTCTGCTGGAAGAAACTAGGCAGGGGTCGGACAGTGCATACTAATCCCACCCACCTTCAACCGAATGTTAAGTCACTCACTGAAACTCACTTCAAGAACTTGGATTGCTACACTACCCACGGCTGGACAGAGCCACCACCTGCAGCGGAGTCTAGTCTTATGCTATATCCTCCAACCACCGTTCTTAAGGGGTAGAGTCACCCATTAATGGCAATTAAGATGTCTAAATTTATTGAGTTCTGTAATTATTGGTTGTCCAGAACCCATTGTGGTTTGGCCCAGTTCCAGAAGCTTTAAGAGAAAGTCTAGGGTGTTTTATTGGCAGTTAGAGCAACTCATGGAAAAATGAACAAACCAATCCACTCCCTGCAGAACCAGTTATTCAGGCAAGTGTGACAGATGCCCCGGACTGGGCCTATTCCAGCAGAAGCCCTCTAGCCAACAGGTAGCTGCTCCGTTGCGTCTGCTTTGCACTGGGCAGAAACAGCCTGACGGCGTTGGCGCTGAGGCCGCCATGCGTGAGAAGCAAAATGCGACATGCGGGGCGCCTCAGATGGCCGCTAAAGGTCATGCTTGCTAAAAATGGAATCTACTACAATGGCTCCATTCAAGGCCAAGTTCTATGGGCTGATCTGAATTCACTAGGCACACATACTAAACAGGGAATTCATCCATAGCCCCCACGAGCATCCAGCAGAGAAGATTTTCACGAGATGTTGCTGAAAAACCCTCCCGGCCCGAGCGTAATAATTTACCCATTCCCTCTACTCTTTTGTCATTCGATCTCACTGCTTATTTTAGTTGCCGGAGCAACGCCACCGGCTTATCGCTAACCCTGTTCCCGGTCCGTGCAGGTTAATCCACAGAGAAGCATGTCGTTGCCACGCCTCGGTGGCGACGCTTGACGTAATTTGCCAGAGTGTCGCAACAATGCGGTTTTGCCCATAAGACGAGAAGCAGCACAATTGCAATACCTCTCAGAGATCCATCCATACATGCGGCATCTGTAAAGACCTCGTCCAGGGTCACTGTTGCTCAGTAGCAACGGTGGGCACAGTTCTGCTAATCCGCCAACCGCTAATCAGTGAAGGTAATATCTATTTTCAATGCAGGTTCCGTTAGCAGATTAGCGTTTCCACTAACTTTGAAAACCGCAAGCGGACTAATTAGCTTCTGCTAAATTTAAATCCGCTAACATTTTTTTCACAGGTAAACTGAATAAAGTTTAAAGCAATTCTAAGTCCTAAAATCATGCATATTTGTTTCTGTCTGTTGTAAGCTTGCCTGCAACAGTCTATATGACATGCTTTTGGCCAACTACGTGAAAACATAAGACATGATCAGTCGATAATGTATTTAAGTTAGTCTGGGCTAAATTTAAGTGAACGAAGACAAAGTCAATTTAAAGTGGGGTACCTTGCTTCATGATACAGGCCCCTGGTGGTATTTGGGTTCTGATTGACAGAGCTATAGACTAATAAAGAGCCTCCTACCTAGTTCTGGGTAAAGACCGCCATGTTTGTAGTCCGCCATGTTTGTTGTCCCCAAGAGGCTTCACTGAGGGCAAAGTATCAGCATGAGCTTCTCCAATGAAATGCCTATAATTCACAAATGGAATATTGTAGAAAGAAATTTTCAATGCAGGTTTATTCTAGAGACTTGGTAAGTCCTAAATATCACCTGGTAATCACTCTAGTTCAATAAATGAAGGGGAATCATAGTTGGTAAGACAAAAAAGATCAGAATATTAATAAGGCTACACATTCACTGACCAATCAGGTAGGACTTTTCTTATGAATATGAATGAGTTTTCCATAACCGCCCTATTAACCAAAAATTAGCAACCGGGGAAACACAGACATGGCAACTTTACAGGACTTCAGCCTGTCCTGTCTGGTGGTCTCTGAAGACTGGCTTGGCAAACACTGACATAGGTGCAATGTTAGGTGATTTATGCTAACTTCCATGAGTTTTCAGAAACGACTGGCTCACATAAGCCTCCCCAGGCTGCTCTAGGGTGAGCTATAAGAATTAGGTGATCAGCGATCATTGCTAACACACCTCACCACAGCACACAGTGCGCAACAACGAAATGTGTCCTCTGCATTTAACCCATATGTGACTTTCGTGACATAGCAGGGGGCAGCTAATTCAGCACCCGGGGAGCAGTGCCTGGGGGCGGTACCTTGCTCAGGGTACCGCAGCGGTGACTTGCTGGTGTGGGATTTGAACCTGCAATCTTTCGATTACAAGTGTTCTTTCCTAACCATCAAGCCAGCACTGCCCACAGGTGCCCGAACAGGGACATGATTCCATCTGGGGGCCATTCGTGGCCCCCCTCGGTCAGTCAGGAGATGCATCCTTTCGCCGTGATGCCCTGTCACCAACAGTCCCGCAGCCCTAAGAGCTCTTGAAGGATTACGGCACATAAACGGCTACAGTGTTTCGCGTAAACGCCACGTGACAGAGCGCCTGCATGATGCTCCTCCACAGAGGTCTGCAGAGTGGTCTCGTGGGAGACAGGGCGTTCCCCACGCGCACAGAGCAATGATGACACGGCTGTCATTAACCAGGACCGAAGGCCAATGGCAGTCAATTGAATTGGCTTTGTTCCACTGTCGAGAGGAAGGGGAACACACCGAGAGTCTCTCCTCACCCTAAGATGGCCAGCAATGGTGACATCATCACCCTTTCCTCCTATTGACAGTTAGCCTTCTCACACGGCAACATTTGACTGCATGGGCAAAAGAGCAATGGGCCAATGGGACAGTCTGGAATCCGGCACAGGTGCGGAAATGTAAACCGGTACAGTGAGGGTGAAAATGGAATAATCAAATGAGCAACTCACTAAGCGGTCTCCCAAGGAGGATGCTGTGCAGGGAAAAATTATTTACTTGTGGATCTCTGCATTTGGAACAGCGTCCCATACATCTGGATACTGCAAGCAGCAATGTAGACCACTGTAAAGTTTCAAAGGCTGCACGTTAATTAAGCCCCTGAATTGGAGGGAGGGAGTACTGTAATGTATTAAACTTCAACTGTCTTTGTGAAATGTTGCATTAGTGGGTCACAAAAACTGCATGTTATATAAGTCGTTTTGAATCTAAGTGCTTGCAAAACCAAACGGAATGATGTAATAGATAGAATTAATTGGCCCTGGTATGTCCATTACTCTTAATGCCTAGATGATGGAAGCATTGTTAAAATAATAATTAAAGAAATTCTGTTCCTCTCCCACGACAAACCATTAGCTAATTGCTTTATAATCTGATATTCTGCCCTAGGCTTTTCTGACAAACAAAACTGAAATTAGAAAAGCGAGGACGCTGTTGCACTCAAAACAGAGAATAAACAAAATTACGGCGCTCTGCCACTTGGGATGGGCGATTTAGCTGTTACTGATTTGGCCGCCTGTGGGATCAGTAGTGTTCCCAACGGAGGAGAGAGAATTAAGGACCAGGACCCACTGCTGGCTGATATGAAAAATCTTGAGAAAACTGAGTTATTTTATTCCCTGAGGATAATTAATTGAACCGCTATCGCCACGTCACAATCACGGAGTCCAGCGCTGTCAAAAACACCTTCCGTACACGACTCATTTGAAATATAAGGCAACAACATCCCGAACATGCTACTACATCTCTAATAAATGGCAAATATATCTTCTGCTCGAATAAAAGCAAATAATTCATTAAAATTACGGTACGTTTAAGATTGCTGCCCGTCCTGCTTAAATTAAAGGCACATTGCTGACGTCATCTGTCTGCTGCAGAGCCCGTACGCGGGACAAGTCGAAAATCAAGCAACGGTAAATATGACGGTACAAGCAATGATTTTTTTGTATTGGAAAAAAATAGCCCTCCCACTAAAATACTTAAAGCCGTATTTTTAGATGGAATATGGAAGAAGGCTACTTTGGGGGGTCCGTTTCGTTTGTTTTGCCTCTGTTCACCATTAGCCTATTGCACCCATGCATTGCAATCCAACCCCCCCCCCCAGAACAGTTGGTATCTCCCCCGTACATTCAGGTGCCCCCCCCCCCCCCCCACCGTCGCCTGTAGTTCCTCCCTCCGCC
>JAODKE010004199.1:0-10256 GCA_026779605.1 Mormyrus hasselquistii
TTTCCATTTTACAGTGTATATCCATTAAAGATAATGTAAGTCCAGCGCTAAGCATGAAGGTGTCTCCTTGAATGATGTCCTATTAAGTGGCCCTGACTTAAATAATACACTTTTGGGAGTCCTGACTCACTTATGTAAGGAACCTGTGGCAGTGGCAGCGAACATAGAAAAGATGTTCTATTGCTTCAAAGTCCACCAAGATCACCAGGACTTCCTACGTTTCCTCTGGGTTGACGACAGTGATCCCGCCAAAGGCATTGTGGAGTACCGGATGACCGTACACATATTTGGCAACAGCCCCTCCCCTGCCGTTGCTGCATATGAGTTGAGAAGGGCCACCCTACAAGGATAAGATGAATATAGCATATAGGCAAAACAATTCATTCAAAAGAATTTTTACATTGACGATGGTCTTGCCTCATTCCCAACTGAGGACAACGCCATCCGAGTCCTGAAGGAAACCAAGAAATGTTTGCTGACTCAAGCATACGGCTACATAAGATAGCCTCCAACCACAATACAGTAGTGGAAGCGTTTCCACCTGAGCTAGCTGTTGATCCATTACCCATGCAGAGAAGCTTAGGTCTCAACTCAACCGACAGTTTTACCTTTCTTGTCTCCCCAGAGGACAAACCCTTTACCCATAGGGGTATTCTCTCCACAGCCAACAGCATATTTGATCCGTTGGGATTTCTGGCTCCAGTAACAGTACAGGGCAAGGCCATAGTCAGGGAGCAATGTACTGAGCATTGCAAATAGGATGCCCTAATACCTACTGAAAAGGTGACACAGTCTTGGAGGGACTCACTGAAGGCACTTGAGCAACTTCACATTCTGGCCTATATCCACTACATCACCTGGAGGCTTTATGTGTATGTTGCTAACAGAGTAGCATGCATCCGGAAGTCGTTACAGCCTGGTCAGTGGCACTTCGTCAGCTCGGAACGCAATCCTGCTGACCATGGTACCCAACCAGTTCTGGCTGGTTTTCTGGACCATCCTTTCTCAAAAATGATGAGGGAATAGCACTTACTCAGCCAGAGCCCTTTGAGCTTATAGAACCAGACAAGGATGCAGATGTGCCTCCACTGATTGCTACCTTCGCAACAAAAGCTTCCAAAACACTCCTTGGCTCGCACAGGTTTGAGCGCTTTTCCACCTGGAAGATACATGTATGTGGTGTAGCCAAGCTCATCCAGAAAGTCAGATCCTGCGCTAAAGGCCCAGAAGGAGATACACCAAAGGTAGATGAGCTTATGCAGACAAGAACAGTAATTGTACGGGCTGTACAGCAAGAGGCCTTTAAACAAGAAATCAAGAGCATATTTAAGGGAGAGGTTGTCTCAAAACGCAGCCCTCTCAGGAAACTTGACCCCTTCCTGGATTCAGATCATGTGTTGAGGATTGGTGGCCCCACATCATTAGCCACAATTTCATGGGAAGAGAAACATCCCATAATTGTCCCCAAAAACAACCACATTGTTACCTTGTTGGTGCGGTATTATCATGAACGAGTAGTACACCAGGGTAGGCATTTCACGGAAGGGACAGTCTGCCGGACTGTGGATCCTGGGTGGAAAAAGACTTGTATCGAGCATCATACACATGTGTGTCATCTGTAGACAGTTGAGAGGAAGTATAGAAAAACAAAAAATGTCCAACTTACCTGCTTACCGGCTGGTCCAGGCTCCTTCTTTCACTCAAGTTGGAGTAGACATTTTTGGACTATGGACTGTTTGTGCCTATCGCACGAGGGGAGGTCTTTTGGAGAGTAAATGCTGGGCTGTTATGTTCGCCTTCTTGGTAACGAGAGCAGTTCACATGGATGAGATAGAATGTCTGTCGAGCTTCATAAACGCGCTTAGATGGTTCACTGCCAGCCATCAGGGGTCCAGCAAAGCTCATTCGATCTGACCGAGGCACTAACTTTGTTGGCGCATGTAGAGAATTTGGTATAACACCAGAAGATGCAATGCTTCAGTCATACCTCAAAGACTAAGGCTGCACTTGGCACTTCAACCTTCTGTACTCCTCCCATATGGGGGGAGTGTGGGAAAGAATGATAGGGGTTGCTCGGCGCATTTTGAATAGCATGTTACTCAAGATGCACTCCCCTAGTCTTTCACAGGAAGTTCTCACCATGCTGATAGCAGAAGTTGTTGCCATAATGAATGCCCAGCTAATAGTTCCTGTTCTCACCCCTGCTATGCTTTTAACACAAAAGGTCGATTCCGTGCCTACTCCTGCAGGAGACCTTAACCTTAAGGATCTCTAGCGGAGTCAGTGGAAGCAAGTTCAAAGCCTTGCTGACTCATTCTGGAAACAATGGCACCAAGGGTACCTGGCGACACTCCAGTCGAGAAGGAAATGGCAAGCGGAACAAGTCAATCTACAAGTTGGAGATGTTGTGCTCCTAAAGGACAAAGAGGCTAAATGAAATTAATGGCCCATTGGACTTGTGGTAAATACCTTTCCTGGTCAAGACAGCAGGATCTGTAAAGTTCAGGTGAAAGTTGTTAAAAGCGGTGCCCCTAGGGTGTATTCAAGACCCGCCACAGGAGTAGTGTTGTTACACTATACCAGGCGGGGAGTGTGCTGCCCCTTTAAGGCAGGCATGTGAATTTGGCTGTGTGTTTTTTTTTTTTGTACTGGCAGACGCACCATAGTTTATTTTATCTCCATTTTATTTTATCACTGTTAAGCTAGACTGGTGTCTTTTCCACCCTTCGTTAACCTTTTCTTGCTGAGCCTGAAAGAGCACATGTCTGTAAGTAATTGTTATCGGTTGTGTTAAGCTAATGCGCAATAGTTTGTGTTACAGTTTAAAGTTTTGGGTAAGAAACTTTAATGTGAGGAATCGGCAGCCATGCTAACAGATTAGCCCGTCTATAGCATTTTTAATGTAATGTGAGCATTAAGCTAACTGTTAGATACCCGGGGCAAATAATTAGTGAAAGTTTCAGGATATGTTTCTGTGTTTGTATGTGATGTACATACTAATTCATGACTCAGTGTTTGATATTGTAAAATCAAGTTAATTACACCAGAAACGTAATATTTTATTTTTTCATTTCTGCATCACAGTTTTACAGTGCTTCTGACAGTAAACTCCATAAAACATTCCTGCTGACTCTTGGATGTTTATTGTGGACCTGTTATGCTATCTGTCAAGCTAGATACCAGCTTTACGACCTAGTGAGGGCAGAATAGTTAGGTTTTACAGTGTTCCCTACACTGCATGGCGAGAGTGGGATATGGAAGCATCAACATACACACCGAGGTCTTTGTCAAGACCTGCTCGTCCGATCCTCTCATGTGCCATGCCCCCCTCGTTACCTTGTGTTAATTCCTGATAGTAATCACCTGTTGGCTGTTATGTTCAGCCTGTCCTGTGTATTTAGTCCGTGTCTGAGTCCGTATTCCCCAGATCAGTCATTGATATTCATCGTTGTTGACCATACCAATAAACCCCTATTCCCGACTTTGCTGCATTCCTGCCCGCTGGGCGATCACAACAGAATGACTGATCTCCAAGAAGACTCACCTCAGCGAGCCGAGAGCCAGTGCATCGGCTTGCTTAAGGAGGTGATTTACTGGCTAAACCAGCCCGAAGTCCAGGAGGACCCCAGAGGCATTGGCGCTAGCCAGCCAAAGCGGAGACATCTTGCGCGAGATATCCCCGTTAGGAAACGTGCACCCCATGAATGAGATGTATGAAAATCTCCGGCTCTTGGTGCAGTGCGTGACAGATCGGAGAGCCCAGTCTGTCGCGTTGCACTGCGCTGGGGCTACCAAACTGCTGCCTATCCTAACAGAAATGACACAACCTCCATTGCCAGTTTCTGACTTAAGGCGGAAAAAGAAGCAAATGGAGAAGAGACCAGCGGAGGAGCCAACTGTCCTTCTGGGAGCCGCCTCTTTCTACCCAGCTTCTTTCCCTGCCAGTTATCAGGGGGAGTCCCTGATCACCCCGGACATCACCCCCGCCGTGAAGTTGCCTTCGCAGGCAGCTTTCCCCTTCCAGGAAACTCGCCTGGCACTTAAATGGGCCAGGGCCTTGTGGGATGCTATCCCACGGATACCGCGGGCTGTTAAATGGGCAACACCCGCCTTATCGTCGCCTGTCCTGCCTGTCCCGCCGGCACCTGACGTTCCTGTCGTACCTACCTTGCCTGTCCAACTGGCGCCTGATGTGCCTTTTGTGCCTGCCCCCAGGCGAGAGTGGGATATGAAAGCATCAACATACACACCGAGGTCTTTGTCATGACCTGCTCGTCCGATCCTCCCGTGTGCCATGTCCCCCTTGTTACCTTGAATTTCTGATTGTAATCACGTGTTGCCTGTTATGTTCAGCCTGTGCTGCGTATTTAGTACGTGTTTGAGTCAGTATTCACCAGATCATTCATTGATGTTCATCATTGTTGACCGTGTTCGTGCCAATAAACCCCTATTCCCGACTTCACGACTTCAGTGCCTTCCTGCCCGCTGGGCGATCACAACAGTCTTTCTCATAATCAGTTACCTTTATTTCAGTGGAACCCATAAAATTTTTGTAATTTATATTTCTGCTTGCTGCATGGATTACCTTACATTTATGTACGTTAAATTTCATCTGCCAGGTATCAGCCCAATCGCTAATTTAATCCAGATCCCACTGTAGCTTCTGTGTTGCTAATTCAGTATCTGCTACACCACCCACCTTGGTGTCAGCTGCAGATTTAACCAGTTTACGGTATGTCTTGGTGTCAATATCATTCATGTAAATTAGGAACAACAGTGGTCCTAAAATTGAACCCTGCGGTACCCCACTATGAAAGCAGGACCACTATGACATTGTGCCTCTAATAACTACCCGCTGCTTCCTGTCTGTTAACCAGTTTTCGATCCAAGCTGCTACAGTTCCTAAAGTCCCTGCAGCTTTCAGCTTAAACTGATTGGCGTATAGTTTGCTGGATTACTTCTATAGCCTTTCTTGAATATGGCCGTTATATTAGCATGCTTCCAATCAGAAGGTACCACACAAGGAGATAAGGATTTCTGAAATAGTAAAGTTAAAGACTGGCTAATAATATCCCTAATCTGTTTTACAACTATAGATAAGATGCCATCAGGGCCCTGCGATTTATTTATTTTGAGCTTAGCTAGGCTTAGTACCACATCAGCCTCAGTTATACATATATTAGTCATATACGACACTGTATTTCTACTAAACATTGGTAAGTTACTCGTGTTCTCTACTGTGAACACCTGTGTAAAATAATCATTAAACTCATTTACTATATCAAATTAATTTTCAATTATAAGGCCCCTGCTATCCTGCAAATTATCCTGCTGTGTTACATTTATAAAGAACACTGACTGTCGTGCAGTAGTCAAGCAGTTGCTGCATGGAGGGAATAATAAATCAGGATTACAACAAGGGGAAACACACCCTTGATCGGTTAAAAAAAAAAAAAAAAACTACTTGAAACAAGACAAAATATCCTTAAGGTCAAGTTAGTAAAATGGGTCTACATCAAAATACATTTATTTCAATTATGTAGCTTGATATTCTGAATTTAGGACAGCTACAATAGTAAAGATTTTCATTTTTTGCAGTGCAAAATGAGATCTAATCTGAAGACTGCACCTGAATACTGCAGAACTTTCCTTGAATGTTATCTTGTGTTATTTGTGTTTCTCAGGATCTACAGGAGAGGCTGTTACATGTACCGTCGTCAGTCTGATGAATATCCTGGTGCTGTTTATTATAGCTCCATATGTGGACTCAACAGGTATGTTTCCTTGTTTTTATATTTTTCCTCCTGTTTTCAGTATACGCTGTTCAAAGAAGGTGACTATTTGAAAAAATAAAATATAATTTATGATTATAATATATGATTATAACAAAACTTTTAGAAGAAATTAATATAGAGCACATTTTTCATGGTGTCTTGATATAATTGCTGTTTCTTTTGCAGCCCAATTGTTGGAACATTTCATGTAAATTCTTTTGCATGTATAGATGTGCAAGGTACAAATTGTGCAGGTGGTACAGATCAGGTAGAGACAATAAGCATTACTAGCCATTTTTGCACATCTGTTTCCACTGTTGCTGCATCCTGCTGGGTCCCATCCTCAGTGCATCCACAGGTAGACAACTGCTCACACAGAATCTCCAAAAGCATTTCTGTGCCAGTGGCAATTGCTTCTTCTCCCTGGCAATGGCCATATGGATGATGAAGCTGTTCACCACCACACTATTAGTGAAGTGGTAGAAGAACTTCATTTACCATTTCGTGGTCTTCTTTGACACTGTGTAGTGTTTTATGAGGGCGTCAGCTAAGTCTATGCCCCCATGTATTTATTATAGTCCAACACTGTGTCAGGTGCTGCCACACACTGCTGTCTCCACCCATCAGCTACCTTCATACAGTGAGAAACCCAATGTCCACTGAAAACCTTGTGGATGGAAGAATACATGGTAACTTCCCTTGTGTCCTTCATTTTCACGTAGAGGAGAGGACCTTTCTTTGAGCAGAGCTTTCTTTGCTAAACCATTTACCTTGGCTTTAGGGAAGTTAATCCTATTTTCCCTGATCATAATACAGGCCCCAATGTTCAGAGAGTAGAGATGGGTGAAGACAGCCGTGCTCATATAGAAATTGTCCACATAGAGTCTATATGCAGACAAAGGAAGGAGGTTGACCATAGCAATAAATGGGAGCAACCTTAAAAGCAGGACTCAGGAGCACAGGACCAGGAAGCACTTTTATAACATGAATAACAAGGAGGAGAACAAGCAGCAGCTGGAGTGAAACATATGAGGAATAAGAGTTAGGACAAACAATGAACAGCTGTGGCTCATTGAAGTTGGGGGAGGAACTGGGAAGGAAACAGGAGGGGTAGAGGCAGGGCATAACAGTACCCCCCCCCCTCCGGACAGATAGAGGAGGGGACCTAGAGGGACCAAACAACAGGGCAGGAAACAGATGGGACACTGGACAGACAGGGCTAACAAGACACATAAGACTATATTTCCCCAGGACCCGAGGGATAAAGGCCCCCAGACTGAACAGGGCAAGACAAAACACTGGATGGGTACTGACATAGGACCTGGGACCCAAGGTCACGGAACAAACCAGGGTGAGGCCAAGAACAGCAGGGGGAACACCAGGCCAGGACACCAGACTAGAGACAACAAAGCACAAGATACAGAAACTCAGCAGGGACCATGGAACAAAAGGGGCAATGACACAGACCACGGCAAACAAAGGACACACTACCAAATAGGGCAGACAAGTAGAGGGACAAAGACATAAGAACAAGGGCAGAGACACAATCGAGGACCACAGGGAACATAGGCCAGAGAAAACTAAAAACAGAACAAGGCAAGGGATCAGAACTGGGACATAACAAAGGAGAACGGGATTAGGCAGGGGGGTCCAGTAGAACCCTGGATGCTGGGCACGGACCTAAGGATGCGGGTCCTCCTGAGCATCAGAGGGCCAGTGGGACCAGGAGGTGCTGAGAGGTACAAGGAGCTGGGTGGCTGGGCTGGAACCAATGAGCATGGAGGGGCGTGCATGGCTGGGATTAGGCTGTACTGACAGAACTGCAAGGCAGAGGGGTGCCACTGGGACTGCAGGGCGGCACCGCGAAAACTGTCTGACCAGAAGTCAAGGATGACAAGGGACCTACTGGGCTAGGGCAGAGATGGGGGCAGGAACCGGAACAGCTGCCATGGACAGTGTGCCCCTGCCACCCTCTCCAGGAGACCCTCGGCCTAGCCCTCTCAGGGACCCTTGTCAATTCCTGGGACCTCCCCAGACCTTGGAACTGTAGAGACCTGAGTGCTGGACCAGGACCCAGGGCAAGACCCAAAGGCTGGGGAGTCAGGCACAAGGCTGGTAATAGCCATGGCCTCTCCTGGGCCGGACACAGCAGCAGCTTCTCCTGGGATTGGAGCGGCGGTCATGGACTGTCTCGGGGGTTGGACTCAAACACAGGCTCTGTCAGCTTCCTCAACCTTTGCTTCCACAGGCAGGAACTGACAGAAGGTCTCAGGGAGTCCGGTGAATCTGCAGTAGGCTGAGGAGTTAGTGGGAGGAACAGCCTCATCCCTGAGCAGCTGCTATTTAGTCTATGGAGAGCCAGGCCAAACCACTCTGTTGGAGTTTCAAGTCTGGGGTGAGCCCTGCAAATATCTCCCTGACTTGCTCGAAGAGGACTGTCCACATGAAGGAGTTGGACCTCAACTCTTAGTGGGTGACCAAGAGAGAAATAAAGTTCCTCCAGGTCACTACTGCTCCAGGGATTGATCAACAGTTTGTCAATGAACCACTGTAGAGTACAGACCAAGGACCTGGATGAAGGCAGGAGGTTGGACACTGAGGACATCGTGTGGGCAAGATCAGCTGTGAAAGAGACTCCCTGAGAGCATTGCAGAGGAGTCGTGTCATTTCGTCATGACTCAGTAGCAGGTGGTGTCAGGCAATCAAAAGGATTCACAGGGATTACATGGGATCAAAAAAGGAAGACTAATTGCACAAGCAACAAGTGGGAATGATGCTAATAACAAGACTCAGGAGGACAGGACTGGGAAACACTTTTTTACTATGAATGACAAGAGATAGAATGAGCAGCAGCTGGAGTGAACCACACAAGGGCTGGAACAAGAGGTAGGACAAATGATGAACAGGCGTGGCTCACTGAAAAGGCATGGTTTGCTGGGGCAAATACAGGAGGGGTAGAGCCAGTGCGTGACAATCTGTGACTCAAAAACTGTGATATAATCCGAACCATGAGTTTTGTGATCTGTTGCACCCCTACAACAAAACCAGGTGACCTTGACCATAGCCAGCTATGAGGTCACCAAGGTCCAGACCATGGGGAAAAAAACAAAGTGTGTATATACTGTATATGTCAGACATGTCAGACTACTTAAAAAGTGGCTCACACGCCTCAGATTCCAGAGTGTGAAATATGCTTACTCTGGCTATGATGACAGTTAGGCTTTACACACACAGAGCACATTGAGAGTGATCCAGTTTAAACTGGAACAGACAGTTACAGACAGAGAGAAGAGTGGGGTGATACCTGTGCCTATACAATGTCCCTGTTTTGGTAGGGCAAGGGGTGGGTGTGAGGAGCCAACATCTAACATCAAATCAATTCAGTTGGTGTATCTCATGATCATCATTTTTTAATTATGCATATTTATTTACAATAATATTTAAAAAAACTGAGCTCTATTAACCTGTCATTCCGATCTTACTTTAAAGGCCATTGGAATAATACTATATTGTTGATCAAAAATACAGTGACATCACTTACATACATACGATCAGATTCCGTTCATGTGACTTAGTCATTGAGCGAATAAGTCGATAAGCGAGGAGCCGTCCCTTACCGATATTTCAGACATACTTTACTAGTATTTTCAGTAAATTTTAAATGTTTTTAAAGTAGTGTACTGTATACTGTAATAAACACCATTGTGTTTCTGCTACCTGTTTTCTCCATATGTGACAGGTGAAAATCTATAACTGAAACAGTGACAAACAAAACCCAGAAAATATAGCATTGCAAAGATAAAACAAGCTGGCTGATAAGGGCTAATGTTAATTATCAATGAAATTTGATAATCAAATAAATGATACGTTAACATACAGTTCTAGTCAAAAATTTACATATACTTGTAAAGAACATATTATCATGGCTCTCTTGAGTTTCCCGTTATTTCTACAACTCTGTTTTTTTCTCTGATAGAGTAATTGGAACAGATACTTTGTCACAAAAAACATTCACGAAGTTTGGTTCTTTTATGACTTTATTATGGGTTAACAGAAAAAAGTGATCACATCTGCTGGGTCAAAAATATACATACAGCAGTGCTAATATTTGGTTACATGTCCTTTAGCCATTTTCACTTCAATTAGGCGCTTTTGGTAGCCATCCTCCTGACAGAATTGGTGCAGATCAGTTAAATCTGATGGCTTTCTAACATGGACTTGTTTCTTCAGCATTGTCCATATGTTTTCAATGGGGTTTAAGTCAGGACTTTGGGAAGGCCATTCTAAAACCCTAATTCTAGCCTGATTTAGCCATTCCTTTACCACTTTTGATGTGTGTTTGGGGTCATTGTCCTGTTGCAACACCCAACTGCACCCAAGAGCCTTCGGGCTGATAATTTTAGGTTATGTTGAAGAATTTGAAGGTAATCCTCCTTCTTCATTATCCCATTTACTCTCTGTAAAGCACCAGTTCCATTGGCA
>JAODKE010004202.1:0-10216 GCA_026779605.1 Mormyrus hasselquistii
AAGTTCTCCCCAAGCGAGCTTGATGGGCCGAATGGCCTCCTCTCGTTTGTATATTTCTTATGTTCTTATGTTCTTACCTCCGAGTGTAGCCCCTTGATAGCATCCTCATTGCTGACAATGGACTTTGACATCATAATGGCTGGTCCATCATATTTCTACAGTAGGAGTCTTTTCAGTGTGGGTGTACTGTATGTGTGTGAAACATTGTGTCTGTGACAAAATGTGTGTTCAAAGAATTTGACCAAAAAATTTCTTTGTCCGGCATTCTGATTCCATTGCATGAACCACTGCCAAATGTAGCTGGTGATTATAGCAGTGGACGTATGGAATGTACTTCCCCACTTTGTTTTGTAACAAAGCCTGGAGACGAACCCTACCCCCAGACATGACAGAAGCACCACCATAACACTGAAACACTAAATTGTTTGGGCTGTAGCCCAAGTCAGACAGATATGACAGAATTTAGTTGCAAATATATTTAGGATCTAGCTGATTCAGTTTAATCAAGCCTATTAAGTGTTCTTCAGGGACTGAGTTTTGGACAAATCTAACCGTCATGCATCAAACCAGGGAAACAGGAGCAGAGAGATGGAGGATCTGGGAAATGCAGGATTTATTGGAAGGGTAGCGAGGAACAGGCAACAAACGCAGTGTGACAATACAATGATTGGACTGGGGAAACAAACTGAAACGCAGACTAAATACATAGGATTAATGACAACAACCAGAAATAGCTGATCACATGGGGATTCCACAAGGAAACAAGGGGGCGTGGCACATAGAAGGAGAAGATGATTGTGGCAGGACAGTACCTCCCTTCAAAGCAAAAACATCAACGAACCATGGGGAACACAGATACACAGAACAGGAACAAGGAAACCAACTCAGACAACAAATGACACCCAACAGGGAATGCAGAGACACACAGGGGCACCAAAACACATGGAACCCAGGGACACTAGAGGGGACAATGGAGGGATCACACCAGGAGGCCCACCCATAGGAGTATTAAAGGGACCAGCAGTGGACTATGGCACAGAAGGAAGGGAAGGAAACACAGGGGGCACAAAGGAACCACAAGGCGCTGATGGACGAGGGGGAAACACAGGGGGCACAAAGGGACCAGAAGGGAACAATGATGGAGCACGGACCTCGGAAGGTGGTGCGGTGGCCGTAGGGACTGGGGCCTTGCTGGGCGGCGCCTTGGCCACTGGATTGAAAGGGACGAGGAGGAAGGTGAAGGGGCTGGCGGGGAAGGCAAGGATGAAACTGAAGCCATGGCAGGTGGAAGTGTTGCCACAACCAGCTCAGATGCAGGCGGGGGACCCATAGGCAATCGACGAGGTGCAGTCGTGAGGAAGGAAGTGAAAGGGATACCATGGTTACAGCAGGCAGAGGCGCAGTTACTGCCTGCCCAGGTGCAGGTGCCTTATGGCTTGTAGGTGGAGGATTCTCAGGCGTCTGTGGAGCCGGAACCTGGGGGAGTGAAGGTCTGTCAGGAAGTCGACCCCGATGCCGCTGTCCCCTCCCTCTCCGGGAGACCAAGAGACAGGAACCCAGCCAGGATCTGCCATGATGAGGGGGCGGTGGCGGAGGTGACCCACTGGGGGGGGTCCACTGGAGCAGTCAGGGTGTTCTCACTCGAGCTTCTCCAGCTCCACTGAGGAGGGAGGAGCAGGGGATAAGCCATCAGGGACCAAGGGGTCAGGGACTAGGGGGATTGAGGCAGAGGGAATGGAACCAAGGAAGGCGGAGCGTCAGCTGCATGGACTGGAGCGGCAGAGAGCCGTGAGTCATCCGCCCCGACTAGGGCAGCAGGAGCCTGGACCTCCACTGCAGGAACCACTGGGGGTGGAGCGACAGCTGCCAGGATGGGGACTTTAGGAGGCAGCGCTTTGGCCACCGGGACTGGGGCCTCGCTGGGCCAGCACCTGCTTCAGCGCCCTCTGTGGTTCTGTGGTTTGGGTTAGGAGAAGACAGAACCAGGAGGACAGGACCTGGAAAACAAAAGGCAAGAACATCGAGGGACCGGGAACAGAACCGACACAAGGGCAGAAGCCAAGACAAAACCCAAACACAAAAAGGGAAAGGCTGAGAGACAGACAAGGAAGGGAGACACATGGGAAACACAGGCAGGTGGAACAAAAGGGCCGGGAGTGAACATGGGAGGCACAGGAGGAGGAGGAGCAGGAACAGGAGGAACGAAGGGACGAGGAGCAGACAGGGGAGGCCAGACAGGCAGGGATAGGGGACAAAAGGAGCCCAAGGGAGCCCAAACGGGTGATGGGCGGCAGCCGACGGGGCCGCAGGCGAGAGGGAGAAGGGAGGCGTGGGGGCCGACACAGGGGCCAAGGAAATGGGACGAGGGAGAGATGGAGGGGACACGGAGGGAGCAGGAGGGAACAGCGGTGCAGGAGGGGGATGCTGCCACTGGCGATGGCGCAGCCAGAGCCCGAGAAGGCGCCGTCCAATGCCCAGGCGGAGCAGGGGGGCCTGGAGGCAGATGACATGGCGCCAGAGGTGACGCCGAGGATCGGCACCGAGGTACCGGGGGGGGGACCCGGAGGCGACCGTCGACCCCAAGCCACAGGGACCGCAGGCGGCCCCGGAGCCCCAGTCAAGGCACGCGAGGGTGAGCCAGGGGGCTGGGCTGGGGGGTGGGACCCGGACCCGACGCCTGTGTTCCCTCCCTTTGCGGGTCACAGACAGATGGGGTCCCACAGGGCGTTAGTCATGGATGGGCCTGGGGGTGGGAGTCCACAGGCAGGCCCCCGAGGGGTCCCACTCGAGCTCCTCCTCCTCACTGGTGGGAGGAGCCGCGTGTTGATTGTCCGGGACCTCCTTGGGGGCCGGACTCCAAGTCAGCTGGTCAGACAAGAAGGACAGGACGGGCTGGTCCGGAGGGCAGGACGAGCTAAACTGGCGGGCATGGCAGGACCGGCAAGCGGCCAGCAGGGGGCGCCTCGGAGGGCGCGGGCGAACGGCCAGCAGGGGGCGCCTCGGAGGGCGCGGGCGAATGGCCAGCAGGGGGCGCCTCGGAGGGCGCGGGCGAAGTCGCAAGCGCGACGGCTTTCTGCGAGCAATGCGAAGGAAGCCGGCGTTTCGGTTCCCTCTCAAACTGGGACCAGAGAGCAAGATCCCAGGAACACCAGCGGGGCGTCTTCCAGCTTGCCTCGGCGCTGCTTCTTTCGCCGCTCCTGCGTTGTTACACTCGGCACCGAGCCTGTGGCAGGGAGTGAGTCAGGGGGGGCGGCTTGGCAGCCGCATACCCCAGGTGGGTCAGCTAGACGGCCGCTCTCTCCCTCAGCTGCTTCAGGTTTTCAAGCACCTCTCCAAGCTGCTGTTCCTCACCCATGTGGAACCTCCGATCAAGGAGGTCCCAACACCTGTCCAACAGCCGGCGGGCTACTGGGTCCTCCTTCTGGTCGAGCCGGTCGGTCCACTAGATGACCTCCCTCTCCATAGGGAGAATTTCTCCAATAGCTCCGAGCGTGTTGTGGAGATCCGTCATTCTGTCACGATCGGGCGGGTGAGCGAGCGAGCGGGCGGGCAAGCAGGCGAGCAGAGCCAGATGGACAGGGAAACAGGGTTTATTAAGGGGAAAACAGGGCAGCAATGACCGAACATTGACACTACATTGACAGATCTCACATACTGGGGAAAGATGCGGATTAAATACACAGGTTAGGCAGGGATTAACAGGACGCAGGTGTTCACAATCGGGGCAGGAACACGAGGTAACGATCGGTGGGCGTGGCACACAGGAGGATCGGACTGGGCTGATCATGACAGCATCCCGGTAATCTACTATTTTCACTTGGATTATAGCTTCCATTATTTTTCTAGTAATGCTATTTAAACTGATTAGTCTATAGTTTGCTGGATTAGTTCTATCCCCTTTTTTGAATACGGGCGTTATATTAGCATGCTTCCAATCAGAAGGTACCGGACCCATAGATAACGATTTCTGGCATATTAAAGTTAAAGGTTGGCTAATAATATCCCTTTTAAAACTATAGGTAAGATGCCATGTGATTTATTTATTTTGAGTTTAGCTAGGCTTATTACCATATCTGCCTCAGTTATACATATATTGGTCAATGACAACACTGTATTCGCACTAAATGGTGGTAAGTTACTCATGTTCTCTACTGTGAACACCTGTGAAAAATAATCATTAAACTCATTTACTTTATCAATATCATTTTTAATTATAAGGCCCTTACTATCCTGGAAATTAGTGATTTCAACTTCCACAGCTCTTTTGGAGTTGAAATATTGGAAAAAACTTTTATTGTCATCCTTAGCCTCCAAAGCAATTTTTCTTTCTACATTCCTCTTAGAGAGTCTAATGTTGTCTTTTAATTCAACCTGTAGACTTTGATACTCCTGTTTAGTTTTGAAATTATTAGTTAATTTCCATTTGTGGAAGAGAGCCCTTTTCCTTCTGACTTTATTCTTAATTTCCTTAGTAAACCACCTTGGTTGTAGTTTCTGAGATTTAGTTTTGCTGGAAACAGGTATGAAGTCGTCTTGCACTTGCAACAATGTACTTTTAAAAAATTCCCATCTCTCTTCAACAGTTTTGCTATTTAACTCCATCCAGTTTCTAGTTTCAGTCTCATACCATTAAAGTTAGCCTTCCTATAATTTTGTATACTTTTGATTTGGACTGCTCTTCGGACACTAAAATTAACTTCGAATTTAGCCATGCTATGATCACTACCATCCAATGGTTCTTCTATAATTTTCCAATCTTATCCTGGTTATTAGAGAAAATAAGGTCAAGAAGGGCTTCTCCCCTGGTAGGGGTATTAACAAACTGAGTAAAAAAACTATCCTGTACTAATTCCACCATCTTGAGTTCATTTACAGAAGAGCCAGAGACTGTGTCCCACTGTATTCCAGGTAAATTAAAATCACCAATAACCACCACATCATTTTTATTACTCATGATCCTGATATCATCATATAACATTCTGCTTTCCTCTGCAGCTACATTAGGTGCTCTACAACAAACCCCAACAATTAGGTCATTTGAGTTTTTAGCATCAAGTTTTATCCTTACAGCTTATGTACTTTCATTTTTATCAGTGAGTTCCCTTGCCTGCAAGTTTTCTTTTATATATACTGCAACACCACCTCACTTATTGCCTGTCCGGTCTCTACGGAATAACATATAACCATCCATATTATATTCTTCACCATCATTTCCATGTTTCAGTTATTCATATAATGTCATAAGTGTCTGATGAAATTAAAGCCTGTAAATCAGTTTTGTTTCTAATACTCCTAGAATTTAATTACAGACCGCAAAGGGTAGGCCTTTTGTAGTGCCCACTTTTAATATTTCTTGGGACTTTCTGTCTCTCTCCACCTAAATTCTTAGCTAACCTCCCTGCCCCCCCAGTCCCTAGTTTAAACATTCCTCAACAACACATACACCTCCCCAATATACTGGTTCCCCTTTTGTTTAGTTGCAACCTGTCTGGCTTGAACAGGTCCCACCTCTTCACGAAGGTCTTTCAGTGCCCCATAAACCTAAACTTCTCTTTGCTACACTACCATTTTAGCCACGCATTTACTCCCCTTATCTCAGCTAACTTAGCACCAGGCAGGCAAGACACAGTATGGGACCCTAACTATCTACACCACTAATAATTGAATCCTCTATTACCACAACATCCTTCCTCCTGGGGGTAAGCGGCTCCTTGGTGCCCAAGGGCCCACCTGCCTCCCCAGTCTCTTCCAGCTCTAAAGCTGGAAGCACCTGAAAGCAGTTAGACACCATCACTTCAGTTGATGCCACCTCTGTGAACTGTGTACGCACTTTTCTACATCTACGACCTATGTTCACCCAGCTGTCCTGTTCATCATTCTCCCCCCTCCTCACTTGTGACATACACACAGTCTCCCTAAAAGGCATATTAGCTCTCTCCTTAAACTCATTGTTGTGTAGGATGAGAGCCAGTTGCTCCACGAGTCCACTATCTTACATCGCTTGCAGATGAAGTCCGACTGGAAACACAGTATATTTATATAGCGTATTTTATTTTTACTTGATTTAATTAACATATAATTAATATAATAAAATGCCAAGTACAATAAAACACTAAATAAAGACTTGCGTTAAAACTGAACTTTTTAAAGTATCCGATAGGGTCACAGATAACAACCTTAGAAATTAAACTTTTTAAAATAACCTACCCAAGACTAACTTATTGCTGAACCATGTTTAACTAAAATAAAGCGAAGTTGCTCTCAAAGCAGGCTACTACTGGAGAGGGAAAAAAAGTGGAAAATGTCCTCTCAGCCCCGACTGGTGACCGAGCAAAGCTCAGGAGCAACTGTCCTTTTTTGAGTTACTGTTATTGACGTTAGATAATGTTACCCCTCAGATTTTTGTAGCAAAGGTACATGGACAGAAATGCCGCTCGTTCGACACCCGCAGCTATTGGTAACACTTGCGCTGTCAATTAACAAAGACAGACAAGTACGCAGGCAGAGAAAAAAATTAAAATAAAATAAAAATAAATGAAAAAAATGAAACAACAACCACCCACATAACCGTACTGGCTCACAAACACACAAATAAACTCAAATATTCTTCCAAATGATTCCAGTCAAGTGCTTTAACAGGCACACAACAAAACACAAGTGCACACAGCATCTGCACCACTACCACACCATGCAGCAATCCCAGCAGCCTCTACAGCAATCCCAGCAATCTCAGCTGAACCAGTGTATTATACACGAGCGCAGAGCTAGAGGATGATATAGGCCTATCGAGGTCTTGTGGTGGAAGTCGTACATTTGCAGTATCCGACATGAATGTGCCCCATATTGATAGCAGCAGTGCTGGCCTCAGCAGGAGACTCATAAGCTTGCACTGTGGCAGTGGTTGATGGCATCTGCGTTTTTAAAGAGCCACCTCTGCATTGCTTTTGTTGATATTACCTAACCAGTTAATAAACCTGTTTGTATCACAACAATTGTGTGCCTTTTTACAAGGTAGCATCCAATCTAGTAACTAGCAGACAAGCACAAGCAGCCTGCTATAACTGGCCAACTTACCTATCTTTAACAAATGAAATAATTGCTTGGATGAAATGTGCAAACTCAACTGACACCACATGACTATTATGAAATGTATAAGAACTAGGGAATGAGATGAGAAAGGAGCAAGAATCAAAGTTAAGAGCTGCTTTAATTTGATTAAAGAAGGCTGCCAATAAACTCAAACTTCACTGCATTGGCGCGACGTGAGCTGTGTTTGCACATGGTGCTTTCCTAGGTGACCGGTGAAGGCACTAACTGACATGCCCCTACACAAATGGGCCAATTGGAATACAGTGCAGTTTTGACGATCGTTCTGTAACATGAAGGAGAATATACAGAGCCCCTGAAGAGTAAGGGGGGGAAGCCAAGTGTAAACTTTGCAGATAGATGGCTTTTATTATTCCCACCTGAAACTTGAGGAGCTCCATGAGAATACAGCACCAGAGTAGTGATATGTGAGACATTGTGAGAAAATGATGCCTTGCTGGCTTTCAGAAAGAGTGGGTCATCATCATTTTGGTCAAAGTTCTCTATGTTAGGTTCAGCAACTGAGGGAGCTGACTTGAATGAGTAAACAGCTGACGTAGCAAAAAAATTGTAGAACATTATCAAGCATTGCAAGCCGCTTGCTTCAGTCCATGTCAGATGTACAGGATGGAGTTAAGGCTCAGCAAGGACATTTGAGTTCTAAGTTTACTTTTTACTGCACTCATCTGGCTGAATACTTTCTTTACTTCAGCATTCAAGTGGGGCAAGGACAACACAGACACAGCAGCCATGGCAAGTTCATTAAACAGATTGATATCAGCTACATCCCTGAACTTACAAATCTCACTCCAGAAGCCCATTGTGTTTTTTGTCTCAGTCCATTTACTGAGATGGATGGCACACCATTGCTGGACAATCTTGCCTATCTCTGCAGAGAAATAGGCAAGGAGCTTAGCTATTTTTACTATTTCTCCAGGGTTGTCATTGTGCTTTAGAGTTTCCTTCACATTGAAAACTAACATGTGCTGCAATGCTTCAATATTGTCTGGCAAACTCACCCTCAACACATTAGTGAGGGAGATGGTCAAGGCTACACACCGCTTTCTGACATTGTATTCATCCTCAGGCGCAAGGTGGAGCTCAGCTGCTTTTAACTCAAAAAGCTAACCAAGGTATGGTTTGGGACTGATGTATCCATTTATTGGCCCTTTGAGTACATCAACATTTATCAGTGGATTCAACATACTGCTGCTCACAGACTTGATCAGGCTAACCAAGCTGTCGAGTAGCTGAAGAGGTTCTACCTGCTCTCCCTCAAAAGCATTGATGGCCAATTGTACCTCACCCAGCACAGACTACAAGATGTTTTGAGGATCACTGTACATGAAGTATCAAACCTCCGTCATGTAGCAGTGTTCAGAGGACTTGATGACTTCGAAATGCAGCCTAAGCTGCTCCCACTGGTCCAAAATGTGTGAAACCGCAGGTTCCATGGAGAGCTAACGTGTAGCACAGACCTTAGTCATCTATAAGGGTTTCTCCCCACAGTTGATGGTGTTATATATGGCCTTGTAAGCCTCGCTGCGCTTTGGAGACACTGAAAACCAGCTATAAGTCTCTCATACCAAGTACTCCACACTACAGTGGAGGGTGTCTTTAGAAGCATGTTTTACAGGAAGCTGCAGAGAGTGACACACACAGTGAATAAGAACCAAATCTTTGAAGCCATACTCCTCCTTCAGTACTTTATGGACTCCATTGTTAATCCCTGTCAAAACAAAGGCATTGTCAGTCCCTATTCCCAGGAGTTTCTCTTTTTTAAGACAACACTTCACTTCTCGAGGATAGTCACAACAGCACTGGGTATAGATCTAGCATCTCCTCCCTCCAACTCAACAAGCCCCAGAAATGTTGACACATTACCTTATCACATTCCCCAGGTACTTAGAAATACATACATCCTCCTGAGGCGGAGGCTGAAACAATGCTCACCCACATCTGCAACTAACTTTTTGGAAAGTGCTAGAACACCATTAATCATTTCTGTACACTTTGTCCTGTGCATTTTAAAGTGGGTAGCAGCAGTGGTTCCGAGATGTGATCACATGCCTGCATAGAACAGTGTTCAGTGATAGCTAATACTATGGTGGTCTCTGCCTTTTTTGCAGAATCAATTTTTTTAACCATTGATGGCAGTTTGGTTTGGGTGGAACTGTCATAAAGTTTTGCCTTTTGAGTATGTTTTTGAGTTGTCATGTGTTTTTCTACATCACTCAGTTTGGCATTTCTGTATTTCTGAGAGTACGGTTTAGACTGAGACATGATGTATGTTTAGTGTATGTCACAGAGAGGCGCACACACAGTGGACGAGGTGAGTAAGTGACTGAGGCTGTGTGAATCAAATCGGTCATTTATTTTAGACAAAGAAAATTTTACATTTACATCCGGCCCTGACTAGGGCAGGATCAGCCAGTGGCAGCTTCGTACATGCACAATTCATTTGCAGACTGGAGCTGGGCGGGGCTGCTGAGCGAGGACTGGCTGCCTGTGAGTGCTTTGGGACAGGAGAGGAACCCATGGCAGCACCCACTGCTCGATGAGAAGAGTAAGAACGATGCGTGCTTCCACGTCAGAGTCTCCAAAAGTCTTCAATAACACCAGAAAAAGTCACTATATTTGTTGCTAGTCACTTTTTTGAAAATGAGTCGCTAGAGGGGTCTAAAAACTTGCTTACAGCACTGGCTTAAAGCACTGTATTCTGGTTCCAATGCAATGGATTTGGCAAAAGTGGAGTGATACAAAAGAAGATGGAACTTAAGACTGAATGGTCTTAAAGAGGGAAAAGAGGAAAATATTCCAGCTCTCGCTGTGGACATCATCACAAAGATTACTCCATACTGGAAAAAGATGGACTTCATACTTGTCTCGGTTCACCGAGTAGGCCCAGTTAATAATCCTCGACAAGTCATCATACAGTTCACAGGAAAGACTTACTGTAAAAAGATGAACTTTGGCAAACAACAAAACAGCATCCAGTCTGCAGAGATCTCAACATCCGGTTCACAGAAAACCTCATCAAAGAAGACAGAGAGTGCTCAGCGCAAATGGGAATCCATAAATATAGTTAAGCAGTACATGAGCGACTATGGACTTTGCGATGCATGGCGTT
>JAODKE010004203.1:0-10210 GCA_026779605.1 Mormyrus hasselquistii
ATAACTACTCGCTGCTTCCTATCTGTTAACCAGTTATCAATCCAGGTCGCTACAGTTCCTAAAATACCTGTCGCTTTCAGTTTAAGTAGGAGCCTCTTGTGGGGGACAACATCAAAAGCCTTTTGGAAGTCTAAGTAGATGACATCATAGGCCTTTTATCATCAACTTCCTGAGTAGCTTCCTCAAAAAACTCCAACAGATTTGTCAAACAGGATCTACCTCTTTCCCTTTATTTTGTATTGGGAAGTAAACCCTATATTACTTTAAGCTGTAGAAAAGCTGAATTTTCTAATTTACGAGCCGGTGTCATATTTAAATAAGACCAACAGACACATTGGGAGAGGATACCATTTGAAAAGAGAATAGAGCTCAATTCTGAAAGCAGTTGCACAGCTTTTGAAAGATGCATAAGATTTGTATATAGTAGCTTAGTCTTATGTATTATTTGTTATTACACAGTGCATATAGTGTGTATTTTCCACATTTGTATTTGACACATACTATGTCTTTGTATTTCATTATTGAATTTTTGTTAATTACTTTTTTACAGAACTGGAAAACCAGGTGGTTCACCTTAAATCGAAATGAGCTCAAATATTTCAAAGACAAAATGGTGAGTTGGCATAGTTTTGTTTTTATTTGTAAATGCCCAACTGGTTATGCATAATGGGCCATCACCCCAGCGACTATCAGATTCACTCCTCTTTGGAAGACGATCGACTGTAAGTGGAATATTTCTATGGCGGGGATATTTGGTTAAGTTGGTTAGGATGTTGTCATGACCAGCAGGCCACAGATTCACTTCCCAAGGCAGTGTGGTGTCACATTTGAGCTCTTCACCAAGGCCTTTAATCACAGCTACACCAAAGACTGACCCTGCTCTCTCATAAAAGCATCTGCTAAATAGTTTAATAAATAGATACTCCATAGCGAACATGAATGTAACCCTGTCTCTCCCACATCCAGTTTGATGAGCCAATCCGCACCTTGGACTTGACTGCATGTTCGGCAGTCCAGTTTGATTACTCTCAGGAAAGAGTGAACTGCTTTTGGTGAGTCTCCCTGCTCTCCTTTTACACTAAGAAAATCCAACTTTGCAGAAAAGTCCTTTGCAGGCTGTATGTATGCGTCCTCTATTGTGTCCCCAAGTTACTTATTTCGACATATTTCATTTTTTGCTTTTTACTATCTAAAGAACATTTCATGTTGTATGAACGTTTTTGAAACTACATTTAGGACACACAATGCAATGTCATATAAATTATTGTCATAAAGTACCACAATATTAAAGATGAACTTAAACCAGTGAAACAGCTCAGAATGAGAACAGCAATCACTTCCTGGTTTTTCTTCCTACCAGTTTTTTTATCTCTTATTTTGTTTGTTACTCTCTAAGTCTGTCAGTTTTGATTATTAGGTGGGAGAAAGGGACTCCATATGAGTGGAATTTTAATCTGTGACTTACAAGAGAGCACAAGATAAATGTATTGATGTGTTAACAGTAACTGAATGAATTTAGACATGCCACTAAATGCTTCCTTTGCACTGACTTTTTGTAGTCTACTTGAAGCATGGAGTTACCACAACAATAACAATAAAAATAAAAACAAAAGATGAATGTTTACTCTCCTGTGAAATAGACTAGGGGAAAAAGCCGGTAGCAAAGATTTCATTGATGATTACAAGAATACACTAATAGTTAATGGTATTTAGGAATATACTGGATTATATGATAATAAAAATATTTATTATCCATGGCATGAATGCTAGCTGGACAGGTTTCTTCTCAACTGTGTTCTTTACAGCAATGCTGAATGTTCCAGAATGTTAAAACGTGTCTCTCCAAATGTTTCACTTCCTGTCTTGCAAAAATAAAAAACCAATAAATAGACCAAAGTGAAGCTGAACAAAACTGCAGTGCTCTTCACTGCAGAAAAGAGGAACTGCAGATAGGGTGAAAGTCAAAAGTAAATGCTGACATCTCCACACAGATCAAGCCTGAATTTACTGGGCTTGGTTTGAAGATGTTCCCCTTCATGTTGAACATCTTGAATGTTATCAGAGCATGATTTTTTAAGTGGGTGGGCAGATTTGTTATCAGCAGATACACTGCCAGGCCAAACAAAAGTCACCATTTGAATTTAAATCAGAAAGTACTTAAGAACCAAGATTCATTGGGCTCGAACTGAATGTTCGGGAGCATGAGGAATCATTTTTACATCTGAATTGGCCACCACAGTGTCTTTCCCTTAACCCCATTGAAAGTCTTTGAGGTGCTGAAGAAGACTTTATGAAGTATTTCAACTCATCTATCCTCAATGCAAGATCTCAATGAGAAATGAATGCAAATCTGGATGAAAAAAAAAAGTTGATAGCCTGTGGAAACAATGAATTGTCAAATGTACACCATACTCAAAGCTAAAAGCAGTCCAACAAAGTATTAAGGTGTTTTTTTGGCCAGGCAATGCATTTTTTTGCTTGTACTCATTCCTATCCACATAGTACACATACCTCAGGTCTGTATTTGCCCGCGGTACACAAGTTACATCTACAGGATATAATACTCAACTCAAGTCATCTCTGTGAGGGGAGTTTTGATCTGCAGCAAACACAACCTATTTGCAAAAAAAAGAAGCATTTCCGCTGCTTAATGCATGTGACCTCTCATAGACATCTTGCCAATTAGCATACGAGTTGAGTATTACCTGTAACATAACTCCTGTTAGGGAGACATATGTGTGCTATCAGGGTAATAGGCCCATAGATCACCATTGTTGATCTGGTGGTTTATTACAGAGGCAATTTTTCCCTTGTAACTTCCACTCTGTCTTGCCAACAGCCTGGTGTTTCCTGAGAGAACATTCTACCTTTGTGCTAAGACTGGAGTGGAGGCAGATGAATGGATAAAGATACTGCGGTGGAAACTGGTAAGTAGCAGAAAAACCTGACCAATCATGTGCTTGCTGCTCAAAGGGGCATGTCCAGTTACTCTCCCTGGAATGTCATACTGTCACCCGTTGTGTTCAAAGTAAGCACAGCATGTCTTGTGTGATTATATTGCTACGATTAGAGCTTCTTGGGACTAGCTAGCGAGTAGCTTGCTTATTGGTGTGCATCTGTGTCAACATTGTTTTTAACATAATAACATAAGAAATTTACAAACGAGAGAAGGCCATTTGGTCCATCAAGCTCGTTTGGGGAGAACTTAACTAATAGCTCAGAACTGTTAAAATCTAATCTAGCTCTGATTTAAAGGAAGCAAAGGTTTTAGCTTGTACTTCACTAACAGGAAGACTATTCCATACTTTAACTACACACTATGTAAAGCACTGCTTTCTCAAATCCAGTTTAAAATGTTCCCCTGCTAATTTCCACATATGCCCACGCATCCTTGCATTTCAACTAAACTTGAAGTAACCATTTGGTTGAGCAGCATCTAGACCTGTTAGAATCTTATATACCTGGATCATGTACCCCTTCAGTCTCCTTTGCTCGAGGCTAAACAGATTCAGCTCAGTTTATCTCTCCTCAAAAGACATTCCTCTAAGACCAGGAATCATTCTTGTAGTCCTATGTTAAACCCTGTCTAAGGTAGCAAAGTCCTTTTTAAGGTATGGTGACCAAACCTGTACATAATATTCTAGGTGGAGTCTTACCAAGGAATTGTATAATCTTAGCATTACCTCCCTTGACTTAAACTCAACACACCTAGAGGTGTAA
Source organism: Mormyrus hasselquistii (assembly GCA_026779605.1). Lineage (NCBI taxonomy): Eukaryota > Metazoa > Chordata > Actinopteri > Osteoglossiformes > Mormyridae > Mormyrus > Mormyrus hasselquistii. The sequence continues at coordinate 3,721 of JAODKE010004203.1, forward strand.
CCCAACATTCTATTGACCCTTTTAATTGCTTCCCCACACTGGCATAGTAGAATATTTCACTTGTAGCTTCCTCAAAGAACTCAAGTAGATTCGTTAAACAGGCTCTACCTCACCTAAATCCATGTTGGCTATCCCTCAGAATGTTGTTTGCATCCAGGTAATCTACCATTTTCACTCGGATTATAGCTTCCATTATTTTTCCAGTAATGCTAGTTAAACTGATTGACCTATAGTTTGCTGGATTACTTCTATCCCCTTTTTTGAATATGGGAGTTATATTAGCATGCTTCCAATCAGAAGGTACCGCACCCACAGATAATGATTTCTGGAATATTGAAGTTAAAGGTTGGCTAATAATATCCCTCATCTGTTTTAAAACTAAAGGTAAGATGCCATCAGGGCCCTGCGATTTATTTATTTTGATCTTAGCTAGGCTTAGTACTACATCAGCCTCAGTTATACATATATCGGTCAAAGACGAAGCAGGATTAGGAATGAGCATTGGTATCTTATTTTTTAACTCAACCTGTAGACTTAGATATTACTGCTTTATTTATAAATTTATCATTAATTACGTTCCTTTTGTGGAACAGAGCCCTTTTCCTCCTGACTTTATTATTAATTTCAGTAGTAAACCTTGGTTGCAGTTTCTTAGATTTAGTTTTGCTGCAAATATGTATGAAGTCCTCTTGTACTTGCAATAATGTGCTTTTAAAAAATTCCCATGCCTCTTTAATCCATCCAGTTTACAGTTACTAGTTTCAATGTCACACCAATAAAGTTAGCCTTCCTAACATTGTATATTTTTGCTTTGCTAACCTCAAATTTAACCATCACTATCGCCAAGTGGATCTAAAACCTGGAGTTTTCCAATCATATGGTGGTTATTAAAGAACACAAGATTAATGCACGCTATGCTCAGTATGAACTTGATTAAAATTTCAGCAGCCATACAGTTTACTGATGATTGCTGAATCTAGCATCACATTCAGGTTTCTTCCAGTATAATTAAGCAACTGTTTTAGAATTTAGTTTTTTTTTTCTTTACTAGACCCTGATCCATGCATCTACTTATCCTATATGCATTCGCATATTAAGTGTTAAGTTATGTTCCCATATCTGTTCTGAGTAACAATTGCAGGGGAGGGGGCAGGTGAATGGAGGGGCAACAATATTAATGAGAACTATAAAATAAATAATATAATATAAATATAAAATATAATAAAATAATGGGGCGACCATGGTGGTGCAGTGGTTAGCACTGTTGCCTCACACCTCTGGGATCCAGGTTTAAGTCTCCGCCTGGGTTACATGCTCTCCCTGTGTTGTCGTGGGGTTTCCTCTGGATATTCCGGTTTCCCCCCACAGTCCAAAGACATGCTGAGGCTAATTGGAGTTAATAAATTGCCCATAGATGCTTTTTGCGATGGGCTGGCCCCCTGTCCAGGGTTGTTCCCTGCCTCGTGCCCATTGCTTCCGGGATAGACCACACAACAGTAAATAATATTGATGATGTGCAGAAGTGGAATATTTATGTATAATGTGCAATAGTTTAATATGTAAGGGTTTGAAGTAGAAGGCTACATTTTTTTTTCTTTTTTTAACTGTTTTATTAAGATTTACAATTCCCATTGAATTGCTGTGTGGTCTGTGAAATGGTCTAGTTTTTGTTTGTCTCATTGCACTGCACTAGACATACTAATTAATCTTAAATGAGTAACATACCCCCTTGTGTCTTTCTTCAAGTCACAGATAAAAAAAGGTCGATGACAGAGAAGACAGCATCCGGAGTGAATCCCGGTAGCGATGATCCATTAAGTGAAAGCCTTAGGTTAAATATGGAATTCATACAATTTTATTTGCACTAACGTGGTTTGGGGGATTCTGCAATGGTCAGAATGGGCAGACAGCAAGTTTGATTGTTCTGTGAAGGAGTTCTCTGTGAGGTGGTTGGACTTTGAAATGAAAGCCTAACCATTTCCTCTCTCTCAAATATCAGGATTGCAAAATCTTGTCTTCATAATTTTTTTTTTTTTTTTTAAGTTTTTTTTTTATTAATTTATTTTTTATATTACATATTTTTATATACAGATGCTTCTCGCTTCATGGTGGTTTGACTTTATGATGATGTGATACTGATCCACACTCAGTAATCATCTGGCCACACTTCACATTTTGATCTCTTTCCGGCCTAGCAATATCCCATACAATAATTTCTACTGATGTCAAGGGTTGGCAGCATCTACACAGCCCCAGCTCTAGTCTCTGTAGCGATTGTGAGTGCAAACACATCATACAGTGCTAAACAATGTATTGTACAGTTACTTATTTATAATTTCATATTCAGCTAACTATATCCCATTTGGAAGTCAGGCTTTTTGATTGAGACAACAATGGGGTCATCCTTAACAGGATCCATGATCACTTAGTCGCCTGTCAGCGACCGGAGCAGGCTGGTTTTATGCCTAAGAAGTCTACCATCGACCATATCCTGATACTGAGGGGTCTCAGCAAGCACCAACGCAAACATTGGCAGAGGTTCTTTGCATCCTTTATCGATTTCCGTAGAGCGTTTGACTCTAGAGGAGGGAGGGAGAACCTCTGTGTTCTTCCCAGTTGATTCTAGGCTTCACCAGGGGTGTGTTCTTCTTTCTACTCTGTTCAATGCTTGTATGGACTGGATATTAGGCAGGCTTGTGGGATCCAGCAGATGTAGGGCATCTGTTGGTACAGAAAGATTTACTGATCTTTAATTTGCCAACAAGGCAGTGACCTTAGTAGAGTCAATGGAGGCTCTGATCTGGGCTCTCGAGAGACTGACTGAGGAGTCTGAGTGTCTGGGATTGTGGGTGTCCTGGATAAAGACCAAGATCCAGCCCTTTAATGACTTCTTAGGCACAGCCATCAGTAGTGTGTCTGTCTGCGGGGAGAATATTGACTTTGCTGAGAGATTTACTTATCTCAGCAGTGACATCCATGTCTCTGGTGACTCTTCCTATGAAGTCATTAAACGGATTGGAAGAGCATGGGGAGGGTCATGAGGTCGCTGGTAAGGGGTATGTGGCGTTCCCGATATCGTCGCAAGAGGACGAAGGTCCACGTCTTTAGAGTCCTGGTGAGTCAAGATAAAAACTGGACTCCTTTGGTACTCTGTCTCTTTGGAGAATCATTGGGAACCAATGGTTTGACTTTGTTTGGAATGAGCAGTTGCTAGAGGAGTCCCGAATGAGGCATATTACCGGCATTGTGAGGGAGCTTCAATTACGGCACTACGCCCATGCGGCGCGTTTCCCTGAGGGTGATCCGACTCGCAGGATCCTCATTGCTAACGACCCAAGCGGCTGGACCAGGCCGAGGGGACGCCCACATAACACCTGGCTGTGGCAGATGGATGGTCATTTCCGGAGGGTGGAACTGGACTATGTGTCTGCCTGGGGGGTTGCCAGCCAGGATCCCAAGGAGTTTGGCTGTGTGGTACACTGCAAAAGTGCATGCTCCCCAACCTGACCTGACCAGACCTTACTATACTGTCAACTTATGAAAAGTTCTTCAGAACTTAAAGCCATTGTAAGTCGAGGAGCATCTGTGAATGTAATCTTTGCCATTTACATTCTTCTCACCTCTGGTTATATTTTCATGTTAACTCTCGTGGCAGTGTTAAGTACAGGCTATTGCTTTGCTTTACTTTAGCCCCTGTGATGTTGTGAGTAGAGTGTGGCAAAGAGAGGCTGACATCATTTTAAGACTGTCTTTCTCAACCCCGATCCTTGGGGACACGCCCAGACAGTCCCAGGAGCTGGGAGGGACACTCTGGCATGGGGTTGGGAGGGAGTAAAAAATGTGGACTGGCAGGGGATCCCTGAGGGACTGGGTTGTGAAACTATTTAAGCATCTGTGGACCACACTTTATTATAATAGGTGTTTGAACTTGGCTCCTGCTGTTTACAGTTTGACATTTACAGTTAAACATCACCACATGTAATGTAAGAATGCCATGTTGTTATGTAACATACTGTATTCATAAATATTGAAAATCATCATTGTTAAAATGCATTTTCATCAATACAGCAGCAGAGTAACTCCCACAGAAGGAGTTTCCTATTTTAGAATGACCAAATCAGAGTCCTGACCTGGATCCCATGGAGATGCTGCGGTGTGACAGTTCTGTATCAAGGACTGGCCAAAATGCAGTGTCAGTCAAAAGTTTGGACACACCAAGCCATCTAGCGTCCAGCTGGCCATCTGACCTAAACACAGTAGAAATGTTTTAAAGGACTTTGACCAGAGAGTGAAAGAAAAGTGTCCGAGTGTTCAGCATATATGACCTCCTTCAGGACAGCTGGAAAAGCATCCCAGGAAGCCACCTCATGAAAGTGGTGTAGAGGAGACAGTAGGGTCAGCCAGTCCTAATGAAGGGATCATTCTACAGATCCAGGGATTTGAACCAGCAACCTTCTGAGTCTCAACCCACAGAGCTCCCTCCCTGCGACATTTTTTTTTGTTGAATACTTTTTTGGTCCTTGCATAATTCCATGTTATTTTAGTTTTGATGTCTACATCTTAGAAAAATTATAAAGACAATACTGCAAATAAACCTTTCTGTGGGTAGGTATGTCCAAAATTTTGACTGGCACTGTACCTCCTGAGCGCTGCACAGACCTGATAAGCAGCTACATAAAGCATTTGGTCAAGGGTGTAGCCATTACAGGATGTTTTAGTCTCCTAATATAAGGGTTGACATATTTTCCATCAGTAACCTGAAATATTTATGTTCTCAATAAAGATATGGCAATGTAGCTTTTGAGTTGTGTGTTATTTGCGATTATATTCATTCATTCAAAATTAAATTTCTTGTAAGTTACAGAATTAACCTGTAATTTACAAATGAAATGTATTCATACGAATGAAACCACCAAACGTGCCTTTCACAAGCCTCTGAAATACAGTCAGTACCAATGAAACAGAGGCATCATGCAGCTTTCTTCTACATGTGGAATATTACTAAACCAACATGCTACCTGCGTGTTGATCTTGGTGGGTCAATACTATAAAGATTTTTTTTAAAAAAAAACAGCCATAAAACAAAAATGCAAATACTAATGTTCTACTGGACAACTCAGAACACTAATATTGGCAAACAAAAGGTGACTTTACACAAAGAGCTCATAAATAAAAATGAACATATCCTACATTTAAAGCCATGAAACCATGATTGTATGCAGTCTTGTCAAACCATTTTATTGGGATTTAAAATATCCAAGCAACAGACGAGAAGGTACTATATTACATTAGTTTACATTTGAAGTTTGAACAGTGCTTGTCCAAGATGAAGATATTTGTTCTTAGCATTTATAGGGATGGACGTATAAATGGTTTAAAAGGAAACACCAACAAGGAAATGTGTATATATTAAGTATTCTTCACAAAAAAAAAAAAAAAAAAAATCACTGAACACTTGTAGAAAGTACAAACTTTTTTAAAAAAGTGACTCTTGACCCCAGTCTTCCAGTTGATGAGTGTGTAGAGGAACTGGCAAGGAGTTGATTGCACAAACACACACAGGCTCTCTGCACAGACACGTGGGTTTGAGCCTTGCGATGTTTCCGTGTCGCCCCATGCGTCATGCTCCTCACCTAGGACACCTCCACCACCTGCCTCAGCTCATCAAGCAGTGGGACCAGCTCCTTCTCCAGGCTGATAATCAGGCCTAAACACAAGACACCAGACTAAGACCAGGCACAGGAACAGGCTGCCCCAAATCATATCTGAATCACACAGGGGTGGGCTGCAGCTATATCAGAACACATGATCTAGTGTGTGTTAAAATAAATTAAATGTATATAACATTTTCAAAAAGGCAGTCTTACCTGTATTGGCACTACTGCTTGCAATAAAGCTGATCACCAGAGGTAACCGGTTGAACTGCACAATCTGACCGGGAAGTGAAAAATTAGATATTTTCTTAGTTCATTTATTTAGCAGATGCTTTTATCCAAAACAATGCACAACTGTGACAGCAGGGTCAGCTGATTGGGGTTAAGGGCCTCGCTCAAGGGAAAATCATTCTGCCGACCCTGGGATTTGAAGCAGCAGCCTTCCGATCACAGGATGAGTATCCTAACATGCAGAGCTACACATCTCCATCGCCTAGCCAACAAATGCTACATGTCACACACAAAGAAATCAATGTTTTTTTATCCTTTGCTTGACCAAGAGCTTTGTGTTTACTAATAATAAAAATATGCTTTTCAGTGTAATTGCTACAGTCCTACAACATTTTCAATATAGAAAATTGATTTCCCCCTTTTCAGTGGTTGTACAATTTAGAACTTATTTTAAAAATTGAAAATGGTCACCAAGAGGTATTAATGAAATAAAAACCACATCAGTTTGTAAGATGCAGTACTGAAAAAATATGTTATTTAGTACTGTCATCTTGGAGCAGTGTTTCTGAAACTGGTCCTCACAGACAGACAGGCCACATTTTTAT
>JAODKE010004204.1:0-10194 GCA_026779605.1 Mormyrus hasselquistii
ACCCAACCAAGAGAGGTGCTGCTGTACAGAGACTCCAGTGACATCAAGGTCTCCTCGGCAGGCGTAGAGGTCAGAACTGGTAAGAAGTAGAAGGCCCAAGAGGCAGTTGACCAGGCTGAATCACAGCTGCGACATGGTAGCTGGTGAGGGTAGTAGCATCGGGACGGGCAGGACTTGAGAGCAATCCAAGACCTCGCTTTAACAAGGGCAAGGGCATGGAAAGGCGGCAGCTGATCCAGGAAGAGGTCCGTGTAGGGGTGGAGGAAGCTCGCTGTAGCAGGATAGTAGGGATGCGGCAGCAGGGGGCATGGACCCAGTGGGAGTAGGCCAGAGACCTGAAGATCTCGTGGACAGAACTGTGGAAGTCTGTGCCACACTGGATCAAGTTCCTGGTCTATGATGTCCTCCCCAGTTCAGCCATCCTTTTCCGCTGGGGCCTGGTGGATACTCCTCTGTGCCCACTCTGCCAAAGAGGAGGTTCATTGGAGCACATCTTGAGCTGACCTGCGTGAAATTGGCCTCCCATATGTTTCAGATTTCAACTAAACTGGTCTCAATTTTATGTGCCGGATTGTGCCGTTAAAAATTTTGTTTGTGCTGTTTTAGTTTCTGAGATATAAATGTTTGTTTACATGGTGACGTCATCAGCGTGAAGTTGGCCCCCCATTTGCGTCTGATTTCCACCAGTGTGTGCTGCGTTTGTGCTGGTTTGTGCCATTAAAACTATTATTTGTGCTGCTTTAGTTTCTAACTAGTCACAGACTTTTCTTTAGTTTCTACTAGTCTAGTTACTGTCAGAAGCCCAAATCTTTGGTTGGACTTTCCCTGGTTCTTCAAAGTCCCTCTGTCATTAGTCTATTATGATATTAGATATATGATGCATGTGTATAGCCACCTGATATATCTGCTGGTACTGACTGTAGCCATGACTGTGTTTGTGTGTAGTTTGCATGCTTCCTCTGTTCATTTCTCCAGGTCTCAGTGCCCTGCAATGGACTGAAGTGCTGATGAAGGTTTACTTTACTTTACCCTGTGTGCTTCGTGCATTACAGAATAGAATATTAACACTTATTATTACAAATGATAAATAGCTATGATAAAAAAAGAGGTAACTCTTTAAAGCAACAGAGATCCAGCTATTCTTATTAGCGGTAATTCACGCTAAAATTATTCTTTTATTGATGAAGCTCCCTATGCATTGTTAGTTTATGTTCTGCAGTGTAATAATAATAACGGAATGACTTGCTGAAGCGCTAAACATTCAGCTCTGTGGTTTTGTCGCTTCCTGTATTCACTCCCTGACTGCTGTGTGTGAGAATAGAAACGAGAGAGACAGTGAAGGTGCAGAGGATGAGGAAGTGAGGGTCAGTCTCCACAGGTCTGGGCTCAGTGACACACACACGTATGGATCCTCTGATGCTCCTGTTTCTCCTCATTGCTGGGCTCACAGGTGAGTGTCACTCATTACAGTGGTAGTAGAGATCTCTCTCCTGCTCCTCTACACACTGTCAGGTGTCCACAGTAAAAATAGTCAGTAATGTAGATCTGCTGCTTTGTGATAAGAAAGATTAGTAGGTGACGGCTTCTAGCTGCAGTAGCTTCATCTTGGAAATTGAGATTATTAATTTGAGATGTCTGCACACACATGTAACAATTCTTACCTTATAAATAGTCTGCTTTTGTATTTAACCATTTAAATACACTTTTGAGGTAGCTAATTAAAGGTTTGTAATGAAATAATATAGGTTTACTGTAAGATTTCCTGCTGGAGTCTGAAAGCGTGCTTTAGATGTATCAACCCTGAAAATGTACATTTTTTTTTGTTTCACCTGAGTTGATTTATATAACAATTAACAAATAGCATTACTCTATACAGCTGTTAAAAAGCAGAAGCTTCAGCTAATATGAAATCACCAGTAAACTATGTCTATCTATCCAACATATTATATAACACATACTGTGCTTGAAAACTTTTCAGCTTTACGATTTCAGGAGAGAGCAGCCACTCTGTTAAGAACATTACAGCATTTTGTTTGTGGGTGTTAGCTTTACTGCTGTTATTAACACTAATGGCCCATTAGCGAAAACAAAGGGCTGCAAACGCCAAACTATATCTTGCTTGGTGGTCAAAGGCATTTGACGTTCACTAGCGTGAGAAATGGCGGATCTAGTGCTAAACCACTACTGAAAATACTACAAAAGCTGCGCCGGTTAAAATAGAAGCACCCCGTCAGGTTTTAAATCATAACTTTCTGTTTTGGCTATCGGTCCGGGTCCGTATGGGACAGTTTCTGGGTCCGGACCCAGACCACGATCTGCCACAGTCTGACCTCTAACTTACGCCCTTATCTTTGTGCCATGACCCTTGGTCCATGTGTCATACACACTGATAATACAGTATATTAATGAGAGATACTGTGAGGCTGAAAATCTGCCTTGAGTGTTTGCACTGTGATAGACTGGCATCCTGTCCTGGCTGTTCCCCTGCCTTGTGCTGCCTCAGATCAGTACTGTACTGGCCCTGTACTGCATAAGCATGTGGAAGATGGATGGCTGATATAAAATACATCTACATACTTTCTGTATGTTATTAATAAGAGAAATACCTCAGAATTGAATGCGTCTATAAATACTGCCTCACTGTTAAAGGGGGTGAGGAGCCCATTCATTCACCTCACCTGTGCCTTATTACCACTGATTTTAAGGTCCTGCTTTTCCTCTCAGACCTTAGAACACACTCCCAGACTCGGATTCCTGATCCCACATCCCACTGTAGCCCTTCCCAAGATCCGACACCCACTTTGTTTTCCTGTGACTTTCCCTTGTTCTCATGGCAAATGATTTTTTGTTATTTTACCTTGTCACTGTTCCCTTATGCCCATCACTCTGTGCCATGAGCCTTGGTCCATGTGTTATGCGAACAGATAATAGTATATCATAGATACTGTGAGGCTGAAAATGTGAATTCAGTTGGTTGTTGTCTCCACAGGTGCTGACAGTGTGTCCTCAGTGAGATGGGTGACTGTACAGAGTGGAGGATCTGTCATCATCCCATGTTTATATGAAGACAGATATAAAAACCATGTGAAATACTAGTGCAGAGAGAGCCAGTTGGGGCCATGTACTACCATAGTATGGACTGACAATCCACAAAAGAAGGGTGACTTGTCGATCGGAGATGACCCTGAGTAGCGAGTCTTCACTGTGACCATGAACATGTGACAAATGAGGACGCTGATTATTACTGGTGTCGTGTGGAGATCAGAGGAGATTTTGAGGTTGGAGACTGGTTTACACTGTATGTCATTGATGGTAAGATGTCTGTACTGCAGACTGTAGGCAATGAGACACACAGTATGTAACATGTCACTCAGTCAGAACAGACATTAACACAAACGCAGAAGGAAATAATGTTTCAGAAAATATTACATTTCAGAATATTATTTGCCCTGCGACCCCAGCGGAGATTGAGCAGTTATGATAATGGATGGATGGAAAATATTATATGCATAGAACAGGTTCCAAATGTTACTTTTGTTCCATGGCAAATATGACTTAGAAGTAAAAGGTAAAACTTAAATGTGCTGCCTCGTGGGTATTAATGTGAGTAATATGTCAAGATATTAGGGGTGGGAAATATATCCATATGTGTTTGTTAATTTTATGTGTACCCAATTTTTAAACAGATTTTGCTGAAGAGCCTTTCGGGTCTACATTCAAAGACACTGGCTGTAACGGTACAATATTCGTCGTGTGCCTTTCGATTACAGCATTTTCAGTTTCAAATGATTTATTACATTTCTTGACACGGGTGACACCTAAATTCAGAAGTAGATGCTCCCCGTGGAAAACATTTATACCGAACTCGGGTATTTTTCTGCCACTTATCCAACATTTAATTAACTTATTTGAGAAAACATCATCTGAGTGTGAGGTTCTGGCAGGAAATTCAAACCGGGCTAATAAAATGACCAATGCTAAGCTCACACTACATGATTATAGCCCCAATTTTCTGCTCGGCGTAAGTTTTTGCCGATGGCCAACCAAAGCCCCAGACCGGAGCCACGTCGGTGTTAGTGCACAGAGGTGACCGGACGGAGTCGGCGGTGTGTCGCAGACGTCCGTCAGGTACCTATCACAACTCTGATTCCTGTAGGTGTGGAAAGTACTAAAAGTACTCCTACTAGAAATGCCCTTTTGTTTGATAAACGTTACTATAAACACGAGTAACTGTCTCATATACATGAAGATTTTAATCCTGTATATATAACAGTGTTTCTGTTGTTTATAATCTGTGTGTTCAGGTTCCCCAGAGCTGTCAGAGGACAAACAGGAGGTGACTGGTGTGGAGGGAGACGGTGTCAGTGTTCTTATGGAGACAATAGCAGGGAGATGATGTGGTGTAAGATCAGGACCTGTGAATCAAAGAATTCTGGGAGCTTGGATGGGAGGCCTGTGGAGATCAGGGACGACAGAGTAAATAAAGTTTTCAGTGTGACAATGGGGCAACTGGAGAGGAAGGACACAGGCTGGTATTGGTGTGATGATGGAGACCAGCAGATCCCAGTTCATATTACTGTCAGTCAGCCAAGGTAAGCATTCAGCTGCATATGCAATTTGTGATGGTGCAGCTATCAGCATTTATATGATCAGAGAATCATGGGAAATGTACGTTATATTATTGGCAATATGAGCTGTGTTCTTTCTTTAAAACCATTGTTTATAATAAATTTGAAATGGCAATTTGGGCATTTTCCTGCTGGGTATTAAGCTGGCAATATTTATTTTTGGGGAACCTCAAGTCCTGAATCCCAGTGCAGCCCTGCATCCCATCCAGTGTGAGCTTATGCTCTCTGTTGCCAAGGATAGGCTGCAGGCTCCCTTTTGACAATTTTCTGGAAAAATATTTGAATGATGGATGGATATCCATGGATATCCATCTAGTTGTTTTACTACTCTTTAATGTCTCCTGTTCCTCACATGCAGCCTGTGTAATAGTACAGATGTGGCTGTACTGTGCTGTTATAAAACATGTAAGACTTTAATGTTCAAACTCACCATCTTATTCAGCCCTTGGTTATAAATCAGTCAGAGTAGATTGACTGGATTATTCTTCTGGTTTAAATGTCAAACGTGTAACTGACATTGATATATTATATGTCTAACAGGTGGGAGCAGGTTCTGGGTGCAGTACTGAATGCTGGGACTGGAGTGTTTTATCTGGTTTGCACCATCGTCGCCATTCAGCTGCACTGGAGCTCCTGCAGAAAGAGGGGATCCAATCAGAGAGAAGAAGAGGGAGGGGCCAATACAAACCACGGGTCTTAGGAAATTCTGATTAGATATACAAGCTTGTTAACCTGTTAAAATGACTAACATACACTCTCTGTTAGTGCAAATAAATGGACAAACCCCACGGCTGTATCAGTAGGGTTATGCTGTGCTCGTATGAAATGTGTCTTTATATTCCAGGTATGTTTCAGTTTATGCTGTTGTCACTGTTTTTGTGCTTGAATCTCCCTGGGTCAAAGGCAGCTGGGAGGGGGGGTGACCTTTCTGGGGTAGAATGAGTCAGACGAGATGTAAAATAAATGGTTATGCTAACTGCAGTGAGGCCTCTATCACACGACCCTGCTCACTTTGTCCAGTCACACCATGAGAGCCAGTTAAACACAGAGCAGCTGCTCTGCAGTGTGGGATTATCTACTTGTATAATCAGTGCTTTGTACCGCTGCTTGCCTCCTCCTCACAAGCTCTTTGCTACCACCTGCTGGTTAGATCTCCTCTTTGTCTTTTGTTACGTTAAAATATCACTTGCCTGTTTTATGACAGTGGTAAAAATGTTTAACAATGGTTTATTTGTTTAAAGAAAATTACATCTTATTGCATAGCTTCATTCTGAATCAATTCTGAAATGGCTATTTCATGTATGCTGGTAATTTTTAGGATTTAATAAATGGTTGAATAATTGATGGTTTACTGTAAATTTTATGTTTTTCTAGACCTGGTAATCACACTAAAGAATTTTAATATGTAATATAAATAGTATGTGGCTTCCAGGTCCCTCCTCCCAGTTAGAGCCCACCAATCAGTGACCGTCTCAGACTGTGATGTAACACACATAACCAGGACTGCCCACTTCTCACTCTGCAGTAAAAACACACCAGCTTATCTCAGAAAAAATCAGACAGGCCTTATTTATCAGACAAGGGGGAAAGGGGACGTTTCAGATGTAAAAAGCAAGATTTCACATGTGTCTTTGTCAATATCAAATGAAAATGCCACCATGCAATCTATTGGTTTCTGGTTTAATATCTATTGAATGACAGTTGACTTGCTGTTCATGTTTCTGAAATCTTGGATCAGCAAATTCAATATTAACTTTCTTTACATGATTTAACTGTCTCCCGCTTGCACTGCTTGGTAATGATGCTTTCTCAAGGCTCCCAAACATTATATAACCGTTTAATACATATTAAGCTGCTACCTTTACATCTCCCTTTTCTCGTGGGATGCATCCTCAGTGACGTTCCTGGTGTCACCAGGTGATTCGGGTCTTCCAGCATCATACACCTTCATGGAGGCGACCCAGCCAGTGTCAATCAGATCCCCATTTGCATCCCAGAAGCAGCTGCCCTCAGATCCACCCTCTTGGTCCACAGCCACCTAGTGACTTTCTCCACTGCTTCTATCGCTGATTTTATGTCCCTCCTTTTTGCAGCCCCTGTAATCCCCTATAGAGTGACAGCTCTACAGAGTGACAGCCCTCAAAGCCCCGACAGCCGATCTTGATCTGTTCACAGTGAATCCCCCAGTCATTACTCTGACACCTATTCATCAGTTACTTTGCTCACTTCCTCTGTGGAAGTAAAATTTGACATTGACAGGCCCGGGAGGGGAGGCATATTGGGTCTGTTATGTCTTAGGCCTTAGGCAAGAAGAGATTGTTTTGAATACTGTGTGAATTTGCTTAGTGATAGCTGCCTGCAGCTGTTTCCGCAGACCCAGAAGGAAGCTCAGATCTTGGAGAGGCAGACGGCGGAGCAAAGGGGGGAGAAACCACCTGGAGGAAGATACTCGAAGCTGCCCCAACTGGTGTCCAAAGAGTTAAAGCTTTATAAAATAGTCGCAGTAGACAATATACAATATGTTACGTGTAGTGCAAATGTATAAGTAATTGATACATTAGTCATACTAATCATATGTTAACAATGTATTTGCAGTGATTCTATGATAAGTCAATGAATTAATCATTGGAGCACACAAACATTAACAGTGATTCTATGTCATATAATCAATATCTAGTGCGGCAAAAAAAGTTATTTTTGTCATGGGTACACTTCAACTGTGAGAGACAGAATGTAAAAAAAAACAGGAAATCACACAAAATCATATAAGGAATTTATTTGTATAATGGTGCAGAAAATAAGTATTTGGTCAATACCAAAAGTTCACCTCAATACTTTGTAATGTAACCTTGATTGGCAATGCCAGAAGTCAAACATTTCCTGTAGGTCTTCACCAGGTTTGACCACAATGTAGCTGGTATTTTGGACCATTCTTCCATGCAGATCTTCTCCAGAGCTTTGATGTTTTGGGGCTGTCGCTGGGCAACACAGACTTTCAACTCCCTCCAGAGATTCTCTATTGGATTGAGGTCTGGAGACTGGCTAGGCCACTCCAGACCCTTGAAATGCTTTTTATGTAGCCACTACTTTGTTGCCCGTGCGGTGTGTTTGGGATTATTGTCATGCTGGAAGATCCAGCCACGTTTCATCTTCAGTGCTCTCACTGATGGAAGGAAGTGGGTATGGTGTTCTTGGGATGCAACTCTGCTTGGGATACAAGCATTCTTCCCCCTCCAAATACGGTGTGTGGCGTTTATACCAAAGAGTTCTATTTTGGTCTCATCTGATCACTGTGGGAATGATTCTATAAGACTATAACTAATCAAAATAAGGAATGACTGGCGCCGCCAGGCCAGGGGGACTGAATTGAGACAGATAGAGGGAACAGACAGAGAACGTGAGTGGCCTTCACTTAAAAAAAAAAAAAAAAGAGCAAGTTGAGGGAGGTATGAAAATAATTTCCCCACGGGGATAAATAAAGTTCCATTATTATTATTATTAGAGAATAAACTTGGACCTGCAACTTCTCCACGTCTCAGCTGTGAATCTCTGCTGATCAACGGACCCGGTGGAGACGGCGTACTCCAACAATTTGGGGGCTCGTCCGGGATCACGCGGGAGATTCGCAGGATTCGGCTAAGTGTTGACGTGGCCTACTTGGACACAGAGAACTGCGGGGCCCTGATTAGAAGAGGTAAGCAGAGCCTGTTATATCAAAATCTGCACATTGGTTATGCCAAATTAAGCAGTTTGAAGTGTCCAGTGGCCTGTCGGTAAATTGAGACGGAGGAGGGTTTGCATCTATTGGGTCCATGTATTGTGTCTAGGTGGTGCGTATATGTTGTGTATGCATTGTGTCCAGGGATTGTGTGTGAAGAAATAGAAATTTAAGGAGCGGAGGGTAAGGGACCCCCGCAGTGAAATAGAAGGTTAAGGAGAGGAGGGTACGGGACCCCCGCAGTAAGGTAGACATTTAAGGAGCGGAGGGTACTGGACCCCCGCAGTGAAATAGAAGATTAAGGAGCGGAGGGTACGGTACCCCCGCAGGGAAGTAGGACCTTATGGAGTGGAGGGTACGGGACCCCCGCATTGTCCTAGGTGTGGCAACGAAATATTTGCTGACGAGCGGTAGTGAAGCTGGGTTAGAAACTCAGGGAATTCAGGACCCCCAAACTCTACTTTGGCTAGAGGGAAAAGGTTCCCCTCTCTAAATCGGGTTGGAAGTCTCAAAATACCACTTTGTGTGTGAGTGAGCTACGTTCGTATGCAGTCTTGTTGTTTGTAAAGTTTTTCTGTTAAGTGTTGGTGGAGTTTCTTAGGAGGATATTCCACCAAAATTAAGAAGTGTACTAAGTGCGAGTGGGTCAACCCACATCCGGAGGCAGAAGCGTTGTTAGACAAGGGATCAAAACAGTCAGGGCAAACTAGAAATGAACCGTGAGATTGATCGGGAGCTAGATGACGGGGGATGGGCACCCCCGAAAAATGCGATGTGGAAGCCGCTAGAAAGGCAAATCCTGGTAGTGAAGGAAGCCATAGAAGGAACAAGTCGGGAAAGAAACTGACGCCTGGGAGCATATGTGTGGGGCAGTTTGGAGCGCCGGATGTCGATTAGAAGATAGGTGCTCACTGGGAGAATTACTGTGGATAAAGGAGAAAGAGCAGGCTAGGCAGAGGGACGAAGCAGCAAGTCAGGCAGCGACTGCTAATATGATGCAGAAGGAGAAGTGGAAAAAAGAGGAGGATATGCATGCAGAGGAAAGGAGTGTGTGGGTGAAATTAGCCATATTCTGGCAAGGGACAGAACATCTACACTCTGAGAAAAAGGAGCAGTGTAAATCGCTCTCTCTCAGAGAGAAAGCAGATAAGGAAAACAGCGACCTTAAGGTATTACAGATACAGCTGCTGAAGCTGTAGGTGGGTGAAGCGAGGAGAAATGTTATTGAAAAAGAAAAGGCAGGGAAAATGGATGGTGGCGGGGGTGCCCCCAGAGGGACCACCCATATACCCACCCGGCTTTTGGAACAGGCGCTCCGCAAAGGGGACTGCCGTCAGGTGTCTGTTTTAGGTGCGGGATGAAAAGACACTGGGCCAGGGGTTGCCTGGCCCAGGTCCCAGGCAATGTGCATGGCGGAGGAGGCCCTCCTGGGACTCAGGTGATGGCAACCAGCTCACAGGCGGCTCCCACGGCA
Organism: Mormyrus hasselquistii; assembly: GCA_026779605.1. Lineage (NCBI taxonomy): Eukaryota > Metazoa > Chordata > Actinopteri > Osteoglossiformes > Mormyridae > Mormyrus > Mormyrus hasselquistii. Next base: position 9,821 of record JAODKE010004204.1, read on the forward strand.
GAACAATATCCAGTGATGGACGAGGGGGAGTGGGTCTGGTACTCCTCCCCACAGTGGGCGTTTTTCCACTGCACCAGGCACCGTACTTTCAGCAGTTTCGGTACTCCCATAAAGTACTGAAAGTACGGTACTTCATTCATGTTGGTTTTCCACTGGCATAAAAAAAATGGTACCGCGGCAAATGACATCATCAGTGACCGCCCCCTGACTGACATCGTCACAAAGCGCAGCTTAAATCATATTTTCTTTTTTTTAAAAAAAAAAAAAAAACGGCCAAAATTAAAACTAACAGTTTAAGCTGGAAAATGCGGTTTATTGTTATGTCAACTTTTATCACAGTATAAGATTCAGTAATATTCAAATTGCATGAATGC
>JAODKE010004205.1:0-10194 GCA_026779605.1 Mormyrus hasselquistii
GAACCCTGCGTGATGTCACAGGGGCTTCCCCAGAGTGATCCATGACACATGCACAGTAAATTAAAAAAATATATATTATAAATAAATTATGATTAATTATTAATACCATTTTACTATGCACATATAATTTCCTTGTAAGATTGTGAAGTGAGGGTGGCTAATTGGGCGTGCCTACCTGCACATGCCCAATTGGTCGTTTAACGGGTTTCCACCCCATAAAAGGATGTATGGCATATTGTTTAGGATCCCCCTGGTAATAAATCCACAGTGCATACAGTGCGACATCTGAATGGATTCAGTGGAGTAGTGCTGGTGACCGTTTTACAGTTCTTCACAGTTCAGCTTTTAGTGGCAGGTGCTGCTGCTTTGACACCTCTAACTCTGGGATTGTTATAGCTGCAAGCGGGGGTGGGGTGGAATAGTTTTTTGCCACCTGGTACATTCAGTATTGATGGTGGGGTTGTATACTTTTCATGATAATTGTGATCTCAGTTAAGTTTCAGCCTTGGAGTGGCCAGGAATTATCACAGCTGTTTTTGCCCATGATGTTGTTGGTGTGGATTCATCCATTCCAGATGCCTCTTCGGCTGGAGATAACATGGTCCACTTTGGAGAATTGCCATGTCATCCTGCTGTCTTTCCTTAGTTCCTGGATTGTACTCTTGAAGCGATCGGGACTACAATTTGATTAGTGTCCTGTTAATTCCACTGTGAGAGTGATCTGCCTTGTACTGGTTGTGTTTTCGTTGTTTGTCTAAAGTTAACTTCTTATACTGACCTGCGGTTTTGTCTGTCACCAGGTACGGGGGCATGAGCCCTGGGGAGGCTGGTGCTCTGGTGGTGGGATCTCACACTGTGCCTGGCTGCTAAGATTGCAGTGCTACAGACTGTGTGTGCCTTGTACATGGGTATTTTGATTCTGTTCCATTTTATCCTTTTGGTTTGCGCCCCTCACTGGTGCCTCCCATGAGTATGTATTAACCTGAGTAAGATTTGTTCTTGGGGCAGAATCCGGGGTCCTGTTTTAAGAAGTTGACTTGTAAGGGGGTGTGGTTTACAAAAAGGTTGTTGAACCAAAAGGATGTTGGTTTTTTTGCAGACTAGTATACAGTTAATGGCTACATGCTTTGCTGTGCATGTGTGATTTTCATAAGAATATTACATTTCTGTGTGTTGCAGGATTGACACTCCAGCCAAAGTAAAATACTTCATGACTGCTCGGATTAAACAGTTATGATGCCTTTCTGCTCTCCACAGGAGTAGCTCTGCTGCAGCCAGCAACAGGAAGGCCACACACATCATGAAGGGATCCCTGGAAGCGTCAAAACCGTCGGAGAGTTAATAGTCAAGTCTGTTGGGGATCGGGGCTGGTGTGGTGCTGAGGCGTTGTCTGTTGCATGGTGGCACTTGGGTCTCAGTTTGAGGCTGTACATCCAGGGTGGCACTCCTTGGTTGTCTCATTGTCTGTTCTGATGACAGTGAGTAATGTCTCATTGAGATAGACATTTTACTGGGTCCAACGCCCTGAGCTACATCGTTGGACTAGGTTCTCCAGTACTGGTTGTGCAGTGAAGGGGATCGATCACATCCTTGTGGGCAGATGCTGGAGGCTCCTGCAGAACTGCAGGGTCTACAGAAGTGCCCAGTTTGAGAATTCTGACCACAGACTTGTTGTTGCTACTCTGAAGATTCAGCTTGGATCCAGTAGGCTACCACCTACTGTGAGAATGAGGGTGGACCTGACCAGACTCCAAGATCAAACCATTTCTGATAAGTTTTCACACAGTTTCAGTGAGGAATTTGCAGTCTTGGGTGCGACTGTCGACTCTAATTTGATGTGGGAGACGTTCTGTGATTAGACCCTGAAGGTTGCTGAGGGTTGTGTTGGTGTTGCCGGTGTTCCCAGAAGGAGTTGCTTCATGTCACAGGGTACCCTGAATATTATTGAGTGGAGTCATTCCAGTGCGATTCCTTTCACCGAGATCAGATGGATAGGTACAGGAGCGGCGCGCAGACGTCTTAGTTGTTGTCCGTAATCAGGGGACATAGCCAAGGGAATCCGTCCGACAAGGAGACACAGGACCGGGGAACATGAGGAGGGGAGAACAGAAGACGCCGGGCTCAGCAGGACAGGTAGGTTAAGTACAGGAGCTGGTCTGAGGAGGGAAGGGTAGAAGGTAAGGATCGCACGCATGGTGAACAGGTAAGGCTGGGGAAAACGGGCAGACAGAAGACAAGACTAATGCTCAGTATGGCTTCTAATCATCGGCTCCATACTTCGAGAGGAAGTTCCGGGGTTATTCGGCTTTTGAAAGTAGCTAATCATCAGTTGACGAGCTGCACCTTGTGGGTGTGACAGTACCCCCCCCGACGGCCACCTCCGGGAGGCCAACGGCGCTTGAGGGGGTGACCCCTAGGACGGGGGGCCGGTTTGTCTGGGTGTGCCTGGTGGAATGTCGCTTTCAGAGCGTGGTTTGTAACTGCGTAGGCTGGAACCCAACTCCCCTCATCAGGGCCGTCCCCTTCCCAGTCGACGAGGTATTGCAGCTTCCCCTGACGTCTTCGAGAATCCAGGAGGGTGTAGATTCGAGCAGACAGTCCTTCGCCTGCCACAGGAGGCAGCGTCTTGTCGGCGATGTTGGAAGCAGGGCGTAACTGGCTGTACTTGACCGGTTTGAGGAGAGAGATAAGAAAGGTGGGATATGTAGCGAGCAGTGAGTTTGCGACACCCTGGGATCCTAAGATACTTTGTAGACAGCCACAACTGTTGCCCGGCGTGGTATGGGAATCCAGGCCGTCGGTGTCAATCCGCTTGAGCCTTGTATCGATCCGCATGAGCGCGGAGGGCGGTCTGGATCTGACGCCAGGCTTGTTTGCTGTTCTGGTATGAGGTCTCCACACGTGGCACTGCTCCAGGAGGAGAGTCCCAGGGGAACAGGGGAGGCTGAAACCCCAGGACACACTGAAGGGGAGTCAGTTTTGTTACCGGACTCACCCGAGAGTTAAGGGAATATTCAACCCAAACCAGATGTGAGGACCAGCCTGCGGGATCGGTTCAGAACAGTAGACGGTGGGCCTTGGACACCTCCTTGGTTGTGCGTTTGGCTAGCCCATTAGCCTGGGGATGGTAAGCAGAGGTAAGACTGAGCGACACCCGTAATTTATTGCAGAATTCCCAAAACACTCTAGAAGCGAACTGAGGTCCTCAATCAGACACGATGTCTTCAGATATGCCTGTGTGAAACAGAAGAGCTCACTTATCAAGATCTCAGCGAGTTCAACCGCTGAGATAGCTTTGGGAGGGCGACTAGATGACACATTTTAGAAAAACGGTCGACAATGGTAAGAATCACAGTTTTACCTGAGGACTGAGGGAGGTCCGTGATGAAGTCCATCACGACATGCGACCATAGTCTGGAGGGCACAGGGAGATGCTGGAGAAGACCAGCGGGGCCTAAGGTCAAGGATGTAAATTTAGCACATTCTGGACAACTATCTACGAAGGTTTGGAGTTGTTGCTGCCAACCGGGCCACCAATACCGGCGAGCGACAAGAAGTTGGGTAGCAAACACCCCGGGGTGCCCAGTCCCTGGTGGAGCATGTATCCATCGAAGCAGTTCCTGTCTATGGGAAGGCGATACATACAGTAGATTAGGTGGGCAGCCAGTGGGGGGAGCTCAGTTCTGATTTTCCAATTTGATGGTCTCTTAAATGCTGAGCTGTAATCTATGAACAGCATTCTTCACTGTGCTCTGATGAAACTCACACTTTTCTCCCTTTATGTACAGGTGACGTCAGGTGCAACCCAACTCCCAACTTTATAAGCAGAGCCGACAGTGACGGATTCGCGAAGTATTGAAGCAATGTCCCATTGCCTTACTGAGCACTTTCTTTGTCTCGTGTCTGCCTGCTTTCCCGTGACTTATTCGTCTTCCTTGTGTGCCTACCTTACCTACTTGCCTTCCCTCCTTAGACCTGCTCGCGTCCTTGACCTGCCCTTCGTGTCGAGCCCGACAACTCCCGTTCCCCTCTCCTCTCGTGCCCCGGTCTCGTGCCTGCCCGTCTGTGGTAAAGACCTCGCCTGGACATCGACTTCGAGTACAGCACGCCCCTTCGGTACCTCAGCCTCGGACCCCTTTGGGGATTCCACCCTCGGCCACCTCACTCCAGATCAGCGCCCGGCTGAAGCAGACCAAACTCCATTTCTCCACAGCGCTGTACCTCGCCTATACAGCTGGTGTGAGGAACTCATTAAAGTTTCCTTACCCCTGCAACCTTGGATCTCGGTCTCCCTTCGTGGCTTGCTGTGACAGAATACTTCGCCTACAAATGGATCCAGCAGGGAATTTGGAGAGTCGGATGGCAGCCCTAGAACAACTGATCACCGCTCGCTCAGCCCAGGTTCCCCTTCCGCCGTCACCACCACCCCCCACTGCATCTTTGCTCATTGCCATGCCGGAGCGGTATGACGGGAATCCGAACCAGTGTCGTGGATTCCTCATGCAATGCAGAAAATACATCGAGGAACACCCCGAGATGTTCCGCAGCCCAGGAGCGGAAGTGAGATTCACCATCTCTCTCCTTACTGGACGTGCACGCGAATGGGCGACCACTTTGTGGGCGGACATCAGCCCGCTCCTGACATCCACAGAGCAGTAATGGAGGTGTTTAACCATCCGGCGGTGGGAAGACGACCTGGTTTCCGACTTCTGGAGTGCCGGCAGGGTAACCGCTCTGCTGCAGAATTCTCCCTCGAGTTCAGAACCATCGCCGCCAACCTCCGATAGCCATATGATTGCTTACAAATCATTTTCCTGCAAGCATTGAACCCGGAGCTGCAGGATGAATTGTCCCACAAAGGGGAGGCTCCATCATTTGATGACCTGGTTAGACAGGCAGTGCGGCTGGACAATACCGTCCGGGAACGAATACGTCGACAAAACCAGGTCGAGCCCCCTCGGGGAAACCCCCACCCGAGTAATGAAGCACCAGAACCTACACAGGTTAGGTGATCTCCACTGACTTCTGACGAAAAAAGAAGACTTCAGGGCGGCCTCTGCCTGTACTGCGGAGAAACCTCTGCCTGCCCCATCCAACCCAGCTAGGAAAAAGCTCCCCTTTCGGTAGGCGTCTCATCCTTACCTCCCGTTTCCGTTTCTCAATTTACAATGCCGGTAATTCTAGGGCAAGGAGCCAAACAACAGAAGATAAGAGCCCTAATGGATAGTGGGGCGGCAGGTAGCTTCATCGACGCCGCCCTGGCTAATCAGATGAGTTTGCCCTTACAGACATTAACTCACCCTATCTCCATACAAGCAGTGACGGGAGAGCAAATGGTGGAGGGGACGATCCGCCATCGTGCCGGCCCTTTCGTGGTAAAGGTGGAGGTCCTTCATGTGGAGGAAATCGAAGTGTTTGTTCTGCCCCAAACTAAAGATCAGCTCATCCTAGGACTCCTGTGGTTGACAATCCGAGCGAGGGATGAATGGAAGACTTCCTTTATCACCAATAGGGGGCAGTACGAGTACCTCCGGATGCCCTACGGATTGGCTAACAGCCTGTCTATCTTTCAAGCCTTTATGAACCGCATATTTCATGATATGTTATACCAGTTTGTAGTTATCTACATTGACGACATTCTGATGTACTCTCCCTCGAAGCAGGATCATTTTCGCCATGTCAGCCAGGTATTCCAACGACTCCAAGATCATCACTTATACGTCAAAGGTGAGAAGTGTGAATTTCATCAGAAATCCATCAAGTTCTTGGGATACGTTATCCAGCCGGGGGCAGTATCCATGGATTCCTGGGATTCGCTAATTTCTATTGACGATTCATCTACAATTTCTGTAAAATTGCGGCCCCTCCTACCTCGCTCACTCATGGAGGACCTGTTCGGCTCAGCTGGACCCCGGAAGCTGAACGCGCCTTTGCCAAGCTTAAACAGGTTTTCTGCACAGCACCGGTGTTGAGACAACCCCGGCCGGATCTCCCTTTCGAGGTAGAGGTGGATGCGTCAGAAGCAGGAGTAGGTGCCGTCCTGATCCAGCATGATCCAGAGACAGGATGACGACACCCCTGCGCTTACTTCTCTAAGAAGTTGACGTCAGCCGAACAGAACTACGAGGTGGGTGACTGTAAATTGCTTTCCATGAAATTAGCTTTGGAGGAATGGCGCCATTGGCTTGAGGGAGCATGGCACCCCTTCGTGGTGTTGACTAATCATCGTAATCTGGAGTATCTCCAGTCGGCCAGGCGCCTCACCTCTCATCAGGCTCGTTGGGCGCAGTGGTTTTCTCGTTTCATGTTTTGGGTGAGCTATTTACCAGGGAACAAGAATATTAAAGTGGACGCCCTGTCCCGGCAATTCGATCCCCCCGAAAGTCAAGAACGTACTTACCCGATTCTGCCTCCTTCCTGTTTCGTTGCAGCTATAACCTAGGGTCTCAAAGAACGCATTGCCATGGAGAATGAGAATCGGGTTCCACCTGCGGGATGCCCGCCTGGATTGTTGTATGTGTCACTTTCTTATCGCCAGGGTTTACTGCAGTGGATCCATTCACAGCCTGCCACCCAGGTTCTGGTGGCGCGGCTGTATTGGTGGCCCGGTTGGCGATGACAGGTTCTGGCATTTGTGGATAGTTGTCCTGATTGCGCCAGGTGCAAATCTCTATCGGCGAATCCCGCCGGTCTCCTTCAACCTTTACCTGTGCCCTCCAGACCCTGGTCGCACGTCGCTATGGATTTTATCACGGACCTGCCCCGATCCTCCGGTAAGACCACCGTACTCACCATAGTCGATCGGTTTTCCAAGATGTGCCGGTTGGTGGCCCTCCAGAAGTTACCTTCTGCGGTGGAGCTTGCAGAGATCCTAGTGCACGAGCTCTTTCGCTTCACCGGATTTCCCGAGGATCTAGTTTCTGACCGAGGGCCGCAGTTCACGTCCCGGGTATTTCGGGAGTTCTGCTCCAAATTGCGGGTGTCACTTAATCTGACTTCAGCTTATCACCCTCAGGCTAATGGATCGGCAGATCGCACCAATCAAGAAGTCTCCAAAGCCCTACATCTACTCAGTAGAACTAATCCGATGAACTGGTCCTTGCGTCTGGTCTGGGTAGAATATTCACTGAACTCACGGATCAATCCCATTACTAAATTAACACCCTTTCAATGCGTATTCCAACCACCCTTCACATCTCACTCCTCAAGCCTATTAGGTAGAGCTCTCTACAACCCGCGACCGACCTCCCTGTCGAGGACCTACCACCCGTAGAGGACGAAGGACCCTCCGCCCGGATCCGGACACTCCTGGACTCTCGTAGGCGCCAGGGAAAGCTCCAGTACCTGGTGAATTGGGAGGGGGATGCCCCGGACAAACGATGCTGGGGCCAAGCCTCCAACGTGACCGACCAGGCGATGAAGACCGCTTTCCACCAGGCTCACCCAGAGAAACCGGCCCAGCGTCCCCGGGGTCGACCCCGTAAACATCGTCGGCGTCCCAGAGACGGCCGTCAAGGGAGGGGTACTGTCACGCCCCCGGAGGCGTGACACGTCTGGTGCAACCCAACTCTAGGCTATCAACCGGCTTTATAAGCAGAGCCGACAGTGACGGATTCGCGAAGTATTGAGCCAATGTCCCATTGCCTTACTGAGCGCTTTCTTTGTCTCATTTCTGCCTGCTTTCCCGTGACTCATCCGTCTTCCTTGTGTGCCTACCTTACCTGCTTTCCTTCCCTCCTTAGACTCGCTCCCGTCCTTGACCTGCCCTTTGTGTCAAGCCCGATAACTCCCGTTCCCCTCTCCTCTCGTGCCCCGGTCCCGTGCCTGCCCGTTGGACAGACTCCCCTGGTAAAGACCTTCTCGTCTGGAACTTGACTTCGAGTACAGCACCCCCCTTCGGTACCTCAGCCTCAGACCCCTTTGGGGATTCCACCCATGGCCACCTCGCTCCTGATCAGCGCCTGGCTCAAGCGGACCAAACTCTGTTTCTCCACAGCGCTGTACCTCGCCTATACAGCTGGTGTGTCAAACTCATTAAAGCTTCCTTACCCCTGCAATCTTGGATCTCAGTCTCCATTTGTGGCTTGCTGTGACACTTATCCTCTGTTAGTAATTATTTCTTATCTCTCATTTTTTAGTATGTTTTAGCACAGTTGGAGAGTACTTTTTCAGTCAGGAAAAAACATCTCACTGTATGTTGTACCAGCTATAACTATATGTGACGAATAAAGAATCTTGAATCTTGCTTAGAAGGTGAGTATATTAAAATGTCATCTATGTAAACTACCACAAACTTATATAGCATATCATGGAATACTCTGTTCATGAAAGATTTAAAGATAGAGGGGGCTATTAGCCAACCCATAAGGCATAACGAGGTACTCGAATTGCCCCCTACTGGTAATAAACGAAGTCTTCCACTCATCTCCAGCACGTATCCTCACCAGGTTATACGCACTGCGCAGGTCCAGCTTAGTGAAGATCACTGCTTCTCACAGTTGTTCCAAGGCGGACGGGATTAAAGGGAGAGGTTCTCTTTGTTTCATTGTGATGGCGTTCAGGGCCCGGTAGTTCAACACCAGGTGCAGTCCACCGTCCTTCTTCTTAATGAAGAAGAAGCCAGCGGTCACAGGTGAGGTGGAGGGCTGAATTATTCCCTGCTTGAGTCCCTCCTGAATGTAGGTTTCTAATGATTCCTCCTCCTGCAAAGAAACCGGGTACAACCTGCCAAGGGGTAAGGTAGCTCCCTCAAGGAGATCGATGGAACAATCATAGTCCCGGTGAGGAGGGAGGCTGAATGCGTTCTCTTTGCTGAACACCACCATCCTTCTACCCACCGCCAGATGATTGAACACCTCCATTAAGGCACGGTGAAACTCTCTGCCCGAGTTTAGAAATGGGCTGTTATCAGCCCACAAAGCAGTTGCCCACTCACGAGCACGTCCGGTTAACAGGGAGATAGTAAATCATACCTCCGCTCCCGGGTTACGGAACATCTCCGGATGTTCTTCGACATATATGCCACACTGCATCAGGAATCCCCTGCACTGGTCTGGATTCCCATCGTATCGTTCAGGCATGGAATATGCAGGAGAGGTAGGACGAGGTGGAGACGCGTGAAGGGGCACCTGGGCAGCATGGGATACAACTAGTTGCTCCAGGGCGCTCATGCAATTCTCCAAACTCCCTGCTGGATCCATTGAACTCCCAGCTGGATCCATTGATCGGCAATGTATTCTGTCACGCTTGGGCAAGAAGGGAGACAGAGATCCAGGGATGCAGGGACAGGAAGGCTTTAATAAGTTGAACTCAAAGCAAGCACAGAAAGGGTAAAGCTCCATGCAGGGATGGAGCACAGGCTCCCCAGCCCGGGTTCTGATGGAGGAAGCGGTGGGTACGAGTGTGATTCCTCTCGCCAAGATCGAATGGATAGGTACAGGAGCAGCGCACAGAAGTCTTGGTCGTTGTCCGTAATCAGGGTTCGTAGCCAAGGGAATCCGTCCGACAAGGAGACACAGGACCGGGAACACGAGGAGAGGAGAACAGAAGACACTGGGCTCAGCAGGACAGGTAGGTTAAGTACGGGAGCTGGTCTGAGGAGGGAAGGGAAGAAGGTAAGTATTGCACACGTGGTCAACAGGTAAGGCTGGGGAAAACGGGCAGACAGAAGACAAGAATAACACTCAGTACGGCTTCTAATCATCGGCTCAATACTTCGCGAGGAAGTTCCGGGGTTGTTCGGTCAGTTGACGAGCTGCACCTGTTTGGTCTGACACCAGTCATACAGCAACATGGAACGCAAAGGGCACAGACAGGCACTTTATCCGAACGAGCCCTGCCATTGTTACAATATATATGTCATAATATAATATGTATCTGTATTAAGTGAAGAAAAAATTAAATTAAATCATTAAATTAAATCTTTTGAGTTAATTATCAGAATTAAGATGTGCTTAATTGAAAGGACATCTGGATTGCTGAAAATGCGTTTCAGATATTATAAGTCAGGTGGAACATTACAATACAGCCCTCAGAAGGTTGCGGCATTGTTTGTGGCATGTTGTATGTTGCGTAACATTGCCATGTGTGATGGATGTTTGTTGTACATAAATGAGGATACAGGAGAGGACTTGAGAGGGTGTGGTGCTAAACTGCATGTGGCGATGCCAACAAAGGAGTGTACGCCAGCAGCGC
>JAODKE010004206.1:0-10187 GCA_026779605.1 Mormyrus hasselquistii
AAAGTTTGGAGTGAATGAGACAAAGGGCGGGAACGCTGAACATTTTAGAATGCTGAAAAGGGCGGGCCGTGAAGTCGAGGGGGCGGGGCGGGGCGGGGCACGCAGTGACAGCATCACTGAGATCAGACCTGATCTGACTGAATTTTGATTGGTGCAGAAGCGAGGCTCTGCGGACCGGCAGGAACCCTCTCACGGACCGGCACCGGTCCGCGGCCCATAGTTTGAGAAACGCTGATCTAGCTAACCCCTGGGCGATGCAGCCTTACCAGTCTGCTAACCCAGTCTATTGTACTGTGCTGAGAAGACACTATTTTAGGCTACTCCGTGATTTGTGATTGAAAGATTGATTTAAACAGAGTAAGCGATTACAGAATCAGCTGAAATTTCATATCATGTCAGACGCAAGAACTGTTCAGATCAGAAGTACTGTAAAATGGAACCATTTATTTTCGCAAGTATATAAAATGTTTCATAATGTAATCCTGAAGCGTCTTGAGTGGTTAAATCACTCGTAGTTTGTCTTGTTTTGACTCCCAAAGCACACATAATTTAATAACTGAAGGTTGAGTCGTAACATTTTTTTTTGTTGTTGACATTTTAGGTATATTTTATGTAACATTAATGCTATGACGTGTTACACTGAGGGAATCTGGGATTTCACTGAGTATGAAGCGAGAATCTATTCTTACCTGTTTCTTCAAATCATTATTAGGCCTATATGCTACGTATGGTATGTTTGGTACCTTTATTAAATTGATCAATTATAATCATGTTAATTTGTGTAATGAAAGGAGTTTGACAGTGGTCAGTGTTTAGTACTACTATAAGGTAAACAGGTTTCAAAATTTCAAAATAGTTAACGGTTAAGAATATTCATTCATAATTTAGAAAAGTAATCAAAAAGTAACATGTAATTAGTTACATTAGTTTCATATTGTAATTGAAATAGTTACACTACTATTACATTTTAAAGGGAGTAACTTGTAATTGTAGCATATTAGATTTCCAAAGTAATCTTCCAAACACTGTGCAAATCCATTGCTGGGCACACTCACACACCATTCACTCACACATGCACACCTATGGGCAATTTGGTTACGCCAGTTAGCCTCAGCATATTTTTGGACTATGAGGGGAAACCAGAGTACATAGAGGAAACCCCACATATACACATGAAGCCATGGCAGAGTCTCAGAGGTATGAGGAAATACTGCAAAACACCATATCACCATGCAGCCCCACTTAACAAACTTGATATTCAAAAAAAAGAAAAAAAAGAAATATATACAGTGCTCACAGAAAGTCCTGGGAAGCTTGCTTAATTCAGTTGAAAAACTGCTAATTTACAGGTATTGGTTTTACAACAAAAATCTGTATCTCTTTAAAACAAGGCTCTTTTCTGCCACTTATAAATGAAAGTAGGTCATTAATAAAAAAAACTGTGTTATAACTTGGTTACAATTGTCTAGTAATGACGTACAAATCTGATTATAAACTATTCAAAATCCCTTTACTGCGTAACATAGTCTTATTGTAATATGGTATCCAACAGAGGTGGAGATTTCTGGTCCGGTGGGTACAAATCCAGACCAGGATTTTGTTTCAACCAACCAGTTGAGTACTCAGTGAGTGTGACTTTTTATACTCAAATGGTTGGATGAAACCAAATCTTGGACTGGTTTTGTACTCTCGGAACCTGAAATCTCCACCCCTGGATATCTAAAAATCATTATTTAATTTATTTGTTTACAAAAATATATACATTTTACATTAGAAACAATCAGTACTATTAAGTAAAACACTCATTTCAAGTAGTAATAAATTGAAACCCAAGTTATAGTTCTAAAAGAGCTGTTCTGAATTTGAAGGTCATTGCCAAGCAGTCTCATTGGGTTCTAATTAGGAACACTGTTGTAATAACATAGAACACCAAACATTAGCATTTAGTATATATTTAGGAGCCAATGACTACAATTACAATTAAAAGCAAAATGGTAAGAACAGAACTGAGTCAGTCAAAAAATTATGACAATTAATAAAAAGAAAATGTCTGTGTGAAAGATATGTGCAGATATGTTAAACATTGCTTGTCAATGGGCTTGTTATGAAATAATAATAATTTGCACAATTATTACAAAATTAAGCAAGTGTTCCAAGACTTTCTGTGTGCACTGTACAGTAAACTATTCATCATTTAGCTCATCTGAGAGAAAGCAACGATGTGGTTGCCTGTAAAGTGAAACCATTTCCCAGTACCTTTATATCACTTTGTATGCTGTTTAGCAGGTACGTATAGCACTGGTTCTCCATGTCATTCACAATGTCCAGGTATCTGACCCTCATGTCTTCAGGCTGGGGGTCCATGGAATACACCATATAGTCCCTGTGGGAAATTCACTTGTGTGATCATTGTAAAAAAACAATGCACTCCATCACTGTACTATATACATAAGCTAGTACTGTCCTTCTGAAAAAGGGATTCCACTACAATACGAGAAGAGTTGCTTTTGACTTTTGGCATTTTAGGTTTTTTACTTTGTTCACAGATTTTTGTAAAATTGAGATTATTCTTTTGGGGACAGAAAAAAATGAACCCACAAAATATGAAGTTACAGGTTTTTACATTTTGGATACAACTGGTCCCAGATTGTAATAGTTACAAAAACACACACATGCAGCTAAAGCCTTTTGTATTTAGATGACTTACCTGAGCTGGCAGATGCCTGCTAAGCTGCCCTTTATTATCGGTTTCACATTGATTTGTTTGACTTTCATTTGATTCTTCAGGGATTCCCTATAGCTGTAATGAATAATGAAGCCGGTGCCTTAGAAAATATACAGAGACCCAGCAGCAAATGGAAAGACACAGTTCTGGGAAATAGCAATACCTGTATGTTTGTGTGTATATATCTATATATTTGTTAGTAAAAATGTTGAAAACTTATTGATTTCAAAATAAAGGTCAATTGACAAGCAATGTTTAACATATCTGCACATATCTTCTGCACAGATATTTTCTTTTTCTTTTTTTTATTTTTTGACTGACTCATTCAGTTCTGTTCTTGCAATTTTGAGATTATTTGCAATTGCAGCCACTGCCTCCCAGATGGATACTAAACGCTAATGTTTGGTGTTCTACAGTTGTGGCCAAACGTTTTGAGAATGACACAAGTGTTGGTTTTCACAAAGTTTGCTGCTTCATTGTTTGTTGATCTTTTTGTCAGATGTTTCTGTGGTATACTGAAGTATAAGTACAAGCATTTCATGTCTGTCAATGGCTGTTTCGGAGCATTTCAATTACATTAAGTTTATGCATAGAGTCAATATTTGCAGTGTGGGGCCTTCTTTATGAAGACCTCTGCAATTCACCCTGGCATGCCGTCAATCAACTTCTGGGCCAAATCCTGACTAATGACAGCTTAATCTTGCATAATCAATGCATTTGTGTGTTTCTTTTTGACCACCCCCCGCTTGAGGATTGCCCACAAGTTCTCAGTGGGATTGAGGTCTAGGGAGGTCTCGGGGAGACCCAAAATGTCGATGTTTATTCCCTGAGCCACTTAGTAATCACTTTTGCCTTATGGCATGGTGCTCCATCATGCTGGAAAAGGCATTGTTCGCCATCATATTCTTGGATGGTTGGGAGAAGTTGCTCTCAGAGGATGTTTTGGTACCATTCTTTATTCATGGCTGCATTCTTAGGCAAAATTGTGAGTTAGCCCACTTCCTTTGCTAAGAAGCAACCCTACACATGAATAGTCTCAGGATGCTTTACTGATGGCATGACACAGGACTGATCGCAGCTCTCACATTTTCTTCTCCAGACAATCTTTTATCCAGTTGCCCCAAGCAAAGCAAAAGGGGATTCATCAGAGAAAATGACTTTACCCCAGTCCTCAGCATTCCAATCCCTGTACCTTTTGCAGAATATCAGTCTGTCCCTGATGTTTTTCTTGGAAAGAAGTGGCTTCTTTACTGCCCTTCTTGACACCGAGCCTTCCTACAAAAGTCTTTGCCTCACTGTGCATGCAGATGCACTCACACTGCCATTCCCAAGTAAGCTCTGCACTGATGGTTCCCTGATTCCGCAGCTGAATCAACTTTAGGAGACATCCTGGACTTGCTGGACTTTCTTGGGCATACTGAAACCTTCTTCACAACAACTTAACATCTTTCCTTGAAGTTCTTGATAATCTGATAAATGGTCAATTTAGGTGCAGTCTTATTAGCAGCAATATCCTTGCCTGTGAAGCCCTTTTTGTGAAAAGATGACTGCACGTGTTTGCCTTGCAGGAAGCCATGGTTAACAGAGAGAAAACAATGATTCCAAGCACCACCCTCCTGTTAAAGCATCCAGTCTGCTATTCTAACTCAATCAACATGACAGAATGATCTCTTGCCTTGTCCTCGTCAAGACTCTCATCTGTGTTGACAAGAGAATCACTGAAATGATGTCAGCAGGTCCTTTTGTGGCTGGGCTGAAGTGTAGTGGAAATGGGTTTCTTGGAATTAAGTTCTGCATCTGATTGTATATGCAAAATGGCATAATAAAAACTGAGGTAGCAGATTTTGTGAAAATTAATATTTTGTGTAATTCTCATAAGTTTTGGCCACGACTGTATGTTATTGCAAAGGTGTTTTAATTAAAAAGCACTCAATGAAACTGCTTGTCAATGAACTGTTTAACTCAGAATAGCTTTTTTAAAAATATAATTTTGGTTTCCCATTAATTACTACTTGAAATGAATGTTTTGATCACATTTTTTTCCTAATGTGATATACACTGCTCAAAAAATTTTAAGGATTACTTTTTAACCAGAGTATAGCATCAAATCATTAATCTTTTGGGATTTTGATCTGGTCAGTTAAGTAGCAAAGGGGGTTGTTAATCAGTTTCAGCTGCTTTGGTCTTAATGAAATTAACAACAGGTACACTAGAGGGGCAACAATGAGATGACCCCCAAAACATAATGGTTTAACAGGTGGAGGCCACTGATATTTTTCCCTCCTCATCTTTTCTGACTGTTTTTTCAGTAGTTTTGCATTTGGCTATGGACAGTGTCACTACAGGTAGCAGGAGGCGATACCACCATCCAGAGGTTGCACTGGTAGTCCAAATTCTACAGTATAGCACATCAATACGAGCCATTGCCAAATGGTTTGCTGTGTCTCCTAGCACAGTCACAAGGGCATGGAGGAAATTCCAGGAGACAGGAGACTCTAGGAGAGCTGGACAGGGCCGTAAAGGTCCTCAACCCATCAGCAGGACCAGTATCTGCTCCTTTGTGCAAGGAGGAACAGGATGAGCACTATCAGAAGCCCTACAGAATGACCTCCAGTGTCACACCCCGATCATGCTGCTCCTCCTGTGCCACGCTCCACTCGTTAACTTTGTGTGGATTCCCGGTGTTTATCAGCTGTTCCTTATTAGTCTTGTGTATTTAAGTCCACGTCAGAGTTTGTTTCTCTAGTTCTGTCATTGTAGTGTCATGAAGTGTTTGCATGCTATGCCCTTTCATTCTCCTATTAAATCCTTTTATTTTACCCCGCTTCTGATTCCCTTCGCCTATTTCCCTGGTCCGTGCTCCCATATTCATGACAGAATGACAGAACTCGCAAAGCAGGTAACCCCCATGACCAAGGATTCCTGCCTCGGTCTGATCGACGACGTTACTTACTGGCTAGATCAGCCCGAAGTCAGGGAGGACCCCCTGCTTCGGGCTATAGCCAGCCAGAGCCGGGACATTTTAGAGGAGATGTCCCTGCCCGGAGACGTATACCTCGCTCCTTGGGCCCATTGTCAGACCTCATGCAGGTGCAGTGTGTCCTGGGTTCCTCCTGGTACACAACAATGCCCAGCAAGAGTATGTGGCGAGAGTATGCAGGCATACCCCCCACAGGAAGGAATGACTGCCCCCCACACTTGCATGACATAAATTCAATAGAACACCTCTGGGACATTATGCTTCGGTTCATCCAATGCCACCAGGTTGTACCTCAGACTGTCCAGGAGCTCAGTGATGCCCACCATTGTCTCATTAGGAGCATCACCTGATGTTGGTAGGCATGCATAGAAGCACACGGGGGCCATACAAACTACTGAGTATGATTTAGAATCAAAGATATCGGGAGCGCTACATACCCTTTTCCAGCAACCTCATGACCCCCCATGCTCTTCCAATCCATTTGCCGACTTCATAAGAAGAATCACTTGACATGAATGTCGCTGAATCTCTTGACAAGGTCGACCTCCTTCTGGGAGCACTGGCAACACCAACACAACCTTCGGCAACTTTCAGGGTCCTATCACGGATGGTCTCCCACATCACATTAAGTCAGCAGTTGCACCCGAGTCTGCAAGCTCCTCTAACAAACTGTGAGCAACCTCATCAGAAACAGCTTGATCTTGGAGTCCGGCTACGTCCAGTCTCATTCTCCTAGTAAGTGGTAGATCTATTCTGAATCTTCAGAACAGCAACAACAAGTCACTGGTGAGAATTCACAAACTGGGTACTTCTGTAGACCCTACATTCTACAGGAGCCTCCAGCATCTGCCCACAAGGATGTGATCAATCTCTTTCACCGCATCACCAGTATTGGAGCACCAAGTCCAACCATACAGCTCAGGTCGTTGGAGCCAGGATCCAGTGACCCACAGCCCCTGACCTTTTGCAAAGTCAAGGAAAATAGAGCCACTTTGACCTCGGTCTCCAGACCCATGGGGACGGACACAATCCTCATAGACAGTTCTGTTAGTTCCAGTGATCGCACTGAAGTCACCCATGACCAGAGGAGTGTCACTTCATTGGCACCCATCAACCACCAAGCAAAGTTTTGAGTAAAATATCTTCCTCAGTGAGAGATCACTCACCTTGGTCAGAGCATACGCTGAAACAACAGACAAGACACCTAAGGAGTGCCTTTGCCTGAGTCTCATCATTCGTTCATTGAAAGGAGTAACATCAGACATCATCGGAAGGAGCTGATCTGTTACAGCAACAGCTACTCCCGGAGTATGACAGCCATCAGACAACCAGATCAAAAGTAGATATACCCACCTACAGAGATCTGACCACTCCCCAGTCTGTGTACCTCAGAGTGTGCTGCCACTGAAATGCGGAGTTTACGAAGCTCCTCCGACAGCAGAGGAAGATGGTCATCTTGTTGGAGAGACAAGACGTTCCACGTGCCTACCGAGATGGGTCACTTCAAAATGAGACTCAAGTGCCGCCATGCAGCAGGCGACACCTCAGCTCCACACCAGCCTGATCCCCAACAGGCCTGACCCTCTGATGGTTTTCGACTCGTCCGGGGGTGGGGCTCCCAAAGGCTTCCCCCATCCCCTTCATGGTGCATGCAGCCTTCCTGCAGGCGGCTGCAGCAGAGCTACTCCCACGCAGAGCAGAAGAGTATCATGTTTGTTTAAATCGAACAGTTCTGAGTTGTTTAGTGGCTGGAGTACCAATCCCACCAGCAACCCCCAAAGAAATTGTTTCCCTGCAAGTTGGAGTTTAACGTCAGTGAGTTGCTGTAAAGAATTTTTGGCAAAATGGACTAGCCTGCTGCATCATTTTTTCACTTTCAGGTGTCTTTGAACGCAGCCCTCTTTAGGTTTAAAATTTTCATTTCTATCAAACGATGTGGCGTCCTTTCATTCCTAATACATTACCCAGTCCATATCAGTATAGATATCCAGTATGATTGTTTTTCCCATTGAGATCTGATGTTTTCAAAATGTTCCTTTAATTTTTTGAGCAGTGTATAAACATAATCCATAATCCTTTGTTAATAAAGCATCAGGTTTAAAGACATTTTCACAAAATGGGGTAAAATGTAAAACTTTTTAAAGTAATCCTATTTTTTTTTCTTTAAAAGAACATGATTTACAGCAAACGTGGATAGTTCAGAAAGTACAAATCCTGACCAAGATTTTGTTTCAACCAACCAGCAACGTACTCTGTGATTATAACGTGTAATACCCACCTGGCTGGTTGAAACAGAATCTTGGTCTGGATTTTAACTTTCTCATAGTGTTGGGGAGTAGCTAACTACAATCATCGATGTTACTAATTTAACTACTTTCTTCAGTGGCATATATTTTTTCTGTAGCTTTTCCAGTAACTTTTTTTTCACAAATAACGATGTAGTGTGGTAAAACGCAACATCATAAAAAATACTACCGGTTGTCGTCGACTTACGACCTATACAACTTATGGCTGATCGATTGTATGACTCTGCGTCATAAAAAGAGACTGGACATATGTGACCACAACTGCACCGCATTGCCCACCATGAGTGTATGATAGTTTCCGCCCCAAATGCCGGCAGCATGAGCATCCCCACTTTCCCAATACTGCTTTCAGGACCTGAACTATTCACTTCTGAATTAGTGTGTTTGTCAGTCAGTGGTCATGGCTGGATTTTAAGTCATACCTTTGTAAAAATGGCCCCAGCTGACACACAATCCGCTGAGCCTTCACACTGTCTCCCAGAATGGTGCCTGCCTCCTTTACGCAGTCATCAACAAGCTGTGGCAGGGGATGGCAACATGCAGGTAACGTTAGGGAAGTGCCACCTTTTGTGGCCTGACAGACTTTCATCAAAAAGCCAGAACAAGGAAATACTGTGTGACATGACTTGAGAATTGAGAAAATAATCACACAGAGAACAAAGAGACAGACGGGAATTAAATGAACCATACACAGCTCAGTCAGATCCTCAATCTCAGTTGGGAATTAAAGGAGTTTAAATTAAAATGCATACTGCCCCTACTATTAATATTGCATTTGACATTATGGAGTGTTTACTGTGTATTTGTACAGTATACAGTCATATTTATCTTGTTATAAGACAGCAGCTGCACAAACTGATTATTATGAGCTGAATGAAGGTACTATTACTGAATGCTATGAATGTATCTGCTACTGTATGTGTAAACACAGTCACCAGAAATATAGTATTATGAATGATTCCTAGACTTATTAGGAAGCAGGAAGAAGAGGCACACTCCAGAGGAGCAAGTGGTACAGCAGAGGAAAGATGTTTTGTTTTGTACCTTTATGACTGGAAAAATCATGGCTGTGGTATAATATCCGTCCTCCTTTTCGGGCAAATCTCCTTTTTTCCATGCCTCATTCTCATCGGTCAGGGCCTTGGATATCCACGTGCCTAGCTTGACCTGAAAGGCACAGTGACCTTGGTTACACACTTACCTGCAGATCCTGTCAGAAATGGCTCAGATTGCACACTTTTATGTTGCAGTTACCTATAAGTATTGCTTAAATGTCTAAGCTGTTTCCCTGCTGATTTTCACAGAATGGAGCTTAAACAAATAAATTAAGATAGCAGAAACTACAGCCCAAATAGAGCCTTTTTACAACCTGGGATCTGCAGGAAATATATGGTCAGAATGAGGCACTACCTCAGCATGGGAGAGGTACTGATATTCCAGGGGCTGGAGCACATCTTCAGGTAGCAGAGGTCCAAGTGCCTGTAGGTCTATGCTTGTTTGAAGACTATTGAGTACATTGCTGAAATAGAAAAAAAACAATTATGGGTTCAGAACCATTCAAAACTTTGAATGCACTATGCTGCCAACAAAGAAGAGTGATAAGGTAATAACTTTAGCAAAGTAGCACGAAAGGCTTTACGTAATAAAAAGAATACAGAAAATATAATACAATGAAGAAAAAAAAAACAGATACACAAAAGAAAACATAAAAACATGTAAAAGAGAAAGGGACTATATAATATAAAACATTGCAAATATAAAGCATTAACAACAAAATAAAAACACAAACCATGAAACATAAAACTAAGGTAAAAACAAAAGTATACAAAATGTAGTTTAAGACATCAATAAAATATGAACCGTAAAATGCTGAACTGTAAAAATTGGTTTTTAAATGTGACTTGTCATTGTCTAATGAGTCAGATGACCTAATGCTTGACAGTGAGCTGTTCCTGAGTATAGGAGATAACAGAAAAAGCCTTATCACCTTTAGTCTGGACTCTGAACAGATAATCAGAAAGTTCTGATTGATTTGATAGCGAACTATCCATCCATTTTCCAATCCGCTTAATCCTAATGAGTCCCGGAAGCAACGGGCACGAAGCAGGGAACAACCCTGGACAGGGGGCCAGCCCATCGCAGGGCACACTCACACACCATTCACTCACACATGCAC
>JAODKE010004207.1:0-10182 GCA_026779605.1 Mormyrus hasselquistii
GGCAGCCAGTTGACCTTGGACCCCCAGAGGTTTTTTTTCTCCCTGCGTGGGAGTTTTTGGTTCCTCTCCTCCGTTGTAAATTGGTTTTTTTTCTTTTTTCTTTCTTTTCTATTCTGTCTTTCTTTTGTTATACTGTATGTATCTCATTTTATATGTATCAATGTGTTCGAACACACCCATGTAAAGCGCCCTAGGACAACTCTGTTGTGAAGGGTGGTATATAAAAATAAACTGAATTGAATTGATTTGAACACTCCTTGTGCTCCAGCAGCCAAACCTACTGGCCCACACCTCCAACCTCTTCCCCTGATTAAAGCTTATTGTTTGTATCCTTGAGAGTTGGGTGTTACATTTAGCTTTCCAGAAAGATAAGTACTAACCAACTAACTAGAGCAAATGTCAAACGTGGTTGACACGTAATACGTAACGAGATGGAAGGTACAGAGAGGGGGGGGGGGAGGCCGAAATGAGCTATAAAGGAATCAAGCTGATACATATGGTTGAGTTTCTTACTGCACATGCTGAATGTATGTCAGATGGTTGCTCCCAATTGCAATCGTTCAGAGAATAAACTTGGACCTGCAGCTTCTCCACGTCACAGCTGC
The DNA here is from genome assembly GCA_026779605.1 of Mormyrus hasselquistii. Lineage (NCBI taxonomy): Eukaryota > Metazoa > Chordata > Actinopteri > Osteoglossiformes > Mormyridae > Mormyrus > Mormyrus hasselquistii. Next base: position 606 of record JAODKE010004207.1, read on the forward strand.
GAGTCTCTGCTGATTAACGGACTCAGTGGAGTCGGCATACTCCAACAATTTAGGAGCTCGTCCGGGATCACGCAGGAGATTTGCAGGATTTGGTTCAGTGTTGACGCAGCCCACTTGGACATAGAGAACTGAGGGGCCCTGATTAGAAGAGATAAGCAGAGCCTGTTATATCAAAATCTGCACATTGGTTATGTCAAATTAAGCAGTTTGAAGTGTCCAGTGGCCTATCGGTAAATTGAGACAGAGGAGAATTTGCATGTATTGTGTCCATGTATTGTGTATAGGTATTGTGTCCATGTATTGTGTTTAGGTATGGTGTGCAAGTATCGCGTATAGGAAAATAGGACCTTAAGGGGCGGAGGGTCTTAGACCCCCGCTTTGTCCTTGATGTGGCAACCAAACTATTTGCTGACGAGCGGTAGTGAAGCTGAGTTAGAAACCCAGGGAATTCAGGACCCCCAAACTACACTTTGGCTAGAGGGAAAAGGTCCCCCTCTCTAAAACGAGTTGGAGTCCCGAGGTGAATAGCCCTCAAAGTACCGGGTTGGAGTCCCGAGACCAGAAGTCTCAAGGAACCAGGTTGGAGTCCCTAGACCAGAAGTCTCAAAGCTATTTGTGTGCTGTTTGTGCTGCTTTATGTGTGAGCAAGGTTGTGGGCTCTTCCTAGTCTGGGCGCTTGCCATTCGCTCTCTGTCAGTTGGACTCTCCTGTGCTTCTGCTGTCATTGCTTACGATTGTACAGTCTTGTCAGAACTGAAGGGGAGTTCTCAGCAATTGGATGCCTAAAAGCGTGCCAGCCTGGTCGCACCTGATGACTCAGTACGGGCAGAGCTGACAGGTACCTCGGGCAGTCATTACGACTTCCGAGCAGGACCTTGTCTAGGGTGAGTTCTAAGAGCACCCCTAGCTTGGACTCTTGGGAGGGTGGGTGACGCCTGAAGGCTATTTTGCCGGCATTAGTTGAGACCGGTAGTGCGACCAATAAGTTGGCTCCCACCTGGGTTATCTCAGTTGTGCATACAGAATTCCCCCTTACAAGTTGACATTGCTGGGGATCAGGGGGTGGCTGGAGTTCGGGCCTGTTTGGCTGGGATTGGGCTTGTGGAACATGCCCTGTTCGGGGGGGGACACAACAGTAAGCTACGTTTGAATGCAGTCTTGTTGTGTGTAACGTTGTTGTGTTAAGTATTAAGAGGTGTACTAAGTGTGAGTGGGTCAACCCACATCCGAAGGCAGAAGCGTTGTTAGACAAGGGATCAAAACAGTCAGGAAAATTTAGTGATGGATTGCGAGTTTGATCGGGAGCTAGGTGACGGGGGATGGGCGCCCCCGAAAAATGCGATGTGGAAGCCGCTAGAAAGGCAGATCCAGGTGGTGAAGGAAGCCGTAGAAGGAGCAAGTAGGGAAAGAGATAAGGAGATGGAGGTAGCTGATGCCTGGGAGCGTATGTGCTGGATATTGAATAGAGGATAAGCGCTCACTGGGAGAATTACTGTGGAAAAAGGAAAGAGAGCAGGCTAGGCAGAGGGAGGAACAGCACGTCAGAAAGCGAGCGCTAATGTGATGCAGAAGGGGAAGTGGAGAAAAGAGGAAGATATGCATGAAAAAGAAAGGAGAGTGTGGGCAAAATTAGACATATTTTGGCAAGGGACAGACCCTCTCCATTTTGAGTTTCCCCAGAGGGACCACCCATATACCCGCCTGGCCCTTGGAACGGGCCACCCACCTACCAACAGGCCAGCAATGGGGAAGGGGCCGAGGCGGTTTGGGATGGGGATACAGGGACCAGGGCTGAAGAAGGGGCGCACCGCGAAGGGGACCACCGCTGGGTGTCTGTTTCAGGTGTGGGGCAGAAGGACACTGGAGCAGAAATTGCCCAGCAGGGCTCCTGGGCAATGTGTGCGGCAGAGGAGGCCGTCCTGGGAACCAGGTGATGGCACCCAACCCACAAGCGGCTCCCACAGCAGGATAGTATCCAGTGATGGACGAAGGGGAGTGGGACTGGTACCCCTCCCCACAGTGATGGTGCCCCCGGGCGGCCCAGGACGCAGGGGAGGCAGACCATATGCTGTCCCTTATGGTCATGGACAAAAAACTGCCATTTCTGGTAGACGCAGGAGCCACGTATTCCACTCTTAACATGGTCCCTGAACAACACCATCTGTCTACCTCAACAGTGACCGTTGTGGGCTTCTCGGGGGAGGAATAGAGACTGCCAGTCACTAAGCCGGTGAAGGTTGCGGTGGGGAGACAGACCTTTCTCCACCCGTTCGTGGTGTCTTCTTCTGTTCCAGTGAACCTCCTGGGATGGGATATGCTGGTGAAGCTGGGGGCCACCATCATGTGTTGTGCAGACGGACTGGTGGTTACCTTGCCGGAAGGCACTTATCTGCGGTGTGACGCCTGGACAACAGGCTCCAGACAATGACTGGTGCAGCCGATCTAGAATCAGGCCCTGGCAGACATCTATTGGGGCCTGCTGGAACCTGGCCTGGCTGGCATCCTGGCGGCCTACTCAGAGTGGCGGCCCTGGATCTCGCTCCTAGAGCTCTATGTGCCCCCGTCTGACCCTCCTCATGTGACCCTTTTCTATGATAGGGATAGTAGTGATTGGTATGACCATTTACTGAACAACTGGAAGGCCGACAGTGGCAAGTGGTTTCTGAAAACATATATGTGTGTCCCGAAGGGGTAGCCTCAGCCATACTGCTGACCTCAGAACAGCTGCCCTGGTACATGATGGGACAGGAAGCTGTCCCACGCGTCTCTCTGGCCCTTCATCCCAAACACCAGGCCAAGGATTTAGGCCCGATGGTTAAATGGGCCAGAGAGGCTGCGGACTGGGTACAGACCCAGATCCCACAGGTCTCCTTCTCACCCTCCTGCATTACTTATCACATACAGGTCGCAGCACAGGACACAGTCCTTTTGCAACATGAGCAGATAGCTAGAGACCATGGGCGTGAAAAGATGGGCGACCCAAGGGCGGCAGCCCTCCTGGCGTTTCTGCCAGACTCGCTGTGGTCCACCACCCCCACAGATGTAGGTCTAATCCGTCTGTCAGAAAAAGGCTTTAAGGTCAGTAAGGACAAATTGCAGATTGCTAGGACAGCAGTGACGAGGTTGTCAGGGGCAGGAACAGGTCTCTCCCCAGCTCATCGGTCAACTATCTTGCATTACCCAAAGCCCATCACGGTAAAAGACATGTTATCCTTCCTAGGGCTCAAAGGGTTGCAGTCGCACCTACATTCCAGATTACACAGGGCTGACAGCCCCTGAGGGCTCTTGCCCGAGAACATGACCTACGTAACCTCAGTGTGCCCCTTAACTGGGATCAAGCATCGGAGGAGGATTTTATCACCTTAAAACAGAGGCTAGCACAGGCAGCGGACCTAGCCCTCCAAGATTACTCTCTCCCGTTTTTGGATGTTTCTGAAACTGGAGACGTTGTTAATGCCATCCTGTTTCAGAAAAAATGGGGAGAAAGGAGAGTGCTGATGTACGCCAGCATAAAGCTGGACACCACAGAAAAAAAGACATCCCACATGCACAAGGTGCGCAGTGGGAGTGGCCAAAATTATTCAGAAAACAGCACAGATAGTGATGGGACATCCGTTGCACATTCTGACCTCGCACAGTGTAGTGGCATATGTGAATTCACAGACATTTACCATGATGTCACTCAGGCAGCAGAGACTAAGTAAAATACTAGAGGAACCTAATCTGAATTTTTCTCATGAAGGGATCAACATGGCAGACCACATGACCGGGGGAGAACCGCATGAGTGTGAGTACAGAGTTCAGAAGGAGGAGAAAGTCAGACCAGACTTAGGAGCAGAAAAAATAGAGGGGACAGAGGAGGCCATTCGGCCCATCAAGCTCGTTTTGGGAGAACATAACCAATAGCTCAGAGTTGTAAAAATCTTATCTAGCTCTGATTTAAAGCAACGAAGGGTTTTAGTTGCGCTACACTAGTAGGAAGACTATTTCATACTCTAACTACACGCTGTGTAAAGAAGTGCTTCCTCAAATTAATTTCTGAATGTTCTCCCACTAATTTTCACTTAAGTCTACCAGTTCTAATATTTTAACTAATATTGAAATAGTCATTTGGCTGAACAGCATCCAGACCAGTTAAAATCTTATATACCTGGATCATGTGTCCCCTTAGTCTCCTTTGCTTGAGGCTAAACAAATACAGCTCAGCTAATTTCTCCTCATAAGACATTCCTCTAAGACCAGGAATCATTCTCGTAGCCCTACGTTGCACCTTTTCCAAGGCAGCAATGTTCATCTTAAGGTAGGGTGACCAAACCTGCACACATTAAACCTCTCTGCTGCTAGATCAGTATCTGCTACACCACCCACCTTGGTGTCGTCTGAAAATTTAACCAGTTTACTGAATGTATTGGTGTCAAAATCATTAATGTAAATTAGGAGCAATAGTGGTCTTAAAATTGAACCTTGTGTTACCCCACTATGAATGCAGGCCCACTGTGACATTCTGCCTCTAATAACGACTTGCTGCTTCCTGTCAGTTAAACAGTTGTCAATCCAAGCTGCAGTTTCTAAAATTCTTGAGCTTAAGCAAGAGCCATTTATGGGAGACAACATCAAAGGCCTTCTGGAAATCTATGTAGAACACATCGTAGGCCTTTTTGTGATCAATTTCTCTTGTAGCTTCCTCAAAGAACTCAAGTAAATTTGTTAAACAGGATCTACCTCTCTTAAATCCATGTTGGCTATCCCTCAGAATGTTATTTGAATCCAGGTAATCCATCATTTTCACTTGGATTAAACTGATTGGCCTATAATTTGTTGGATTCCTTCTATCCTCTTTTTTGAATATGTGCATAACGCATTAATGCATTAGCATGCTTCCAATCAGAAGGTAACACACTCGCATATAACAATTTCTGGGATATTAAAGTTAAAGGTTGGCTAATAATATCCCTCATCTCTTTTAAAATATAGGTAAGATGCCATCAGGGTCCTGTGATTTATTTATTTTGAGCTTAGTTAGGCTTATTACCACATCAGCCTCAATTATACATATCTTGGTCAAAGACGCTATATTTGCACTGAATGGTGGTAAGTTACTCAGGCTCTCTACTGTGAACACCCGTGTAAATCAACCAGTATGGCAACTCATTTACTATATCAATTTCATTTTCAATTATAAGGCCCTTATTGTCACGCCCACAGGGGCAGGGCAGCACAGCGGATAACAATCATCCTCATTTACCGATCTCCTACTTAAAGCTTGAATGCGCTAACAGCATTGGCGAAGTATTGTTGCCATGTACTGGACCTTTATTAAGCATTTATCTGTCTCGTGTCTCATCTTCCTTCCCTGCCTGTGTCGTTGTGCCCTGCTGTCTCACCTGCCCTGCATCCCTGCCTCTTCCTGCTCGCCCTGCCTTCATCCCCGTTCCTGCTTACCTCATCTGCCCTGACTGCTACCTCAACCCTTCCTGCCTGCTCCACTTGCCCTGCCCGGTCCATCCCATTGTCTCCTCGTCCTGTCCCACTTTGTAGGACTGATCTCCCTGGCTTTGACCCATCAGCGCCTGCAATTTTTCTTTCTACATTTGTCTTACACAATCTAATGTTTTCAACCTGTAGACTTTTATTCCTTTTAGTTTTGAAATAATTAGTTAAGTTCCATTTGTGGAAGAGAGCCCTTTTCCTCCTGAATTTATTTTTAATTATCTTAGTAAACCACCTTGTTCACTATGGTATTCTGGTGCAAGGGTCTCAGACAATCATACAGTAGAAGTGAACATGCTGGGTGTAGAGGTCCTGGGCTGGTGTGGTTACACGTGATCTGCGGTTGTGAGGCCGGTTGGATGTACTGCCAAATTCTCTAAAACACCAGAGATGGCTTATGGTAGAGAAATCAACATTCATTTCACGGGTAACAGCTCTGGTAGACATTCCTGCAGTTAGCATGCCAATTGCACACTCCCTCCAATGTTGCGACATCTGTGGTCTTGGTGCTGTGTGATCAAACTGCACATTTCAGAGAGGCCTTTTATTGTGGGCAGTGTAAGGCACACCTGTGCAATATTCATGCTGTCCAATCAGCACCTTGATATGCTACACCTGTGAGGTGGGATGGATTATCTCGGCAAAGGAGAAGTGCTCACTAACTGTGTATCATCAGCATAACAATGAAACCCAACAGCATCATAGGAGGCAACATTCTAATAATGTTATCAAGAGGTGGCATGTCAAGACATTTTTAAGGCGCAGTACTGATCCCCTTGGGACACCATATTTGAGTTTGGTGGCCTTGGAAAATTCATTATTCACTGATAGCAATCAGTTAAATAGGAGCAGAAGCAAGAGAGCTGTACCCTTAATGCCAACCACACATTCAAGCCGGTCAACGAGGATATTATGGTCTACAGCAGTGGAGCACAGCACAGTGAGCGGAGCGGAGCTTGAGCGAGGAGTGGAGTGGGCAGAATTTGGTCAGAGCACGGAGCGGTTTTGAAATTAAGGCTGGAGCGGTCACTCTGTCTCACTCCAATTACGCTCCAATACCGCTCACACTACAACTCTGAAGCGTGCCGAAATCTACCTAGCATTCATCTGTACAATTATCAAGACTGTTACACAAATTGCCCGAGATGGAATTCTCAAAGTATTTCGCAAAGGATACTGATAGATCATGCAAGTGTACTATTCTTATCAAACGTATAGATGACAATAATGTAGAGAAAGAACAACAATGTGGTGAAACTGTTTCAATGAGTAAAGATTCACTTTGGAATCACTTTTCTCAGAAACATGAGTGTGCTACATGAACAGGCAGAAGTCAGAGCACAATGTGAGCAAGTTTCAAGTATCAAAATCAAGTCTATAAAGTAAATAAAAGTATAAAAGAATATATAATAAATATTGGTAATCAAATAAATTAGTTGTCATTCAAAGTAGGTCTAATAGGATTTTTTTCTAAAAAATCAATATTTTCTGTTCTGAGTGGCACAACATTGCCGTTGCTCATATTATGATATAAGGCTTCGATTTAAGGTGACAATTGTTAGGTATGCAGATTATTTGTCCCTCTTTTAAATTGGAGCGAGCATGGAGCGATTTGACTGAAGCGGGAGGAATTTAGTGGAGCAAGGAGCAGTGTTGAGTGGAGCGGCTTAGAAGTTAATTAGAGCGGGCAGAGCCAACAGCCTCATGAGCAAGGAGCGGAAATTCCACTCCACTCACATGGACTCACACTCACACTCTGTAATAACAACAGAGATATACAGCCACAGTCAGAAGACATAAGCAAATCATTCATTACTTTGACTAGAGCGGTTTCTGTGCTATAGTTTAGTCTAAAGCCAGACTGATATAATTCATTAGTATTATTCTTCTGTAGGAAAGAAGACAGCTGATGAACTACAACCTTTTGCATGATCTCTAAAATGAACGGAAGATTCTGGACTGATACTTGGCAGATGAAATTTAACACAAATAAATGTAAGCTAATCCATGTAGGGAGCAGAAATATAAAGTACAGATATTTTATGAGTTTAGATATTTTAAATCTGATTAGCCTTGAGCAAAGGAGACTTAGAGGGGGCATGATCCAGGTAATAAGATTCTAGCAGGTCTGGATGCTGTTCAGCCAAATGGCTATTTCAATATTAGTTTAAATACTAGAACGCATGGCCATAAGTGGAAATTAGAAATTAAAACAAATTTGAGGAAGCACTTCTTTACACAGCCTTTATTTAGAGTATGGACTTGTCTTCCTGCTAGTGTAGCGGAAGCTAAAACCCTGGGTTCCTTTAAATCAGAGCTAGATAAGATTTTAACAACTCTGAGCTATTAGGTAAGTTCTCCTCAAACAAGCTTGATGGACCGAATGGCCTCCTCTCATTTGTAAATTCATTATGTTCTTATGTTCTTATTCACTGTTAGCCAGCACTTTGTCGAGGTATCGGTCAGTCTGGCACCAGGGAGACAATTTACAATAGTCTCTGGAGTCGCTACTCGTTTTTTAGCATAGAATCGACAATGACTAGGGCACTTTCAACAGGAGTTCCAGCAGGAGTGGGGAGAACCTGTTGGAAACACGAATGGGCAAATGGTATATTGCTGGTCATTCAACCCATGGGTGTCTCCCCTGTTCCCTGGATTGTGGTGTAGCTCAGTGGGCTGAGCATGCGGCAAAGACAACATCTCTCTTAGTCATGATTTTGAAGCTGGTCTCTGAGTAGTCTCATTTGTTTATTTGTAATTAATGGGTGTCTGTTCCCCTGTTTTTCTTCTATTTTTTGAAAGATTGCTTGTATTCCATTCTGGTTTTGTATTTCTGTTCCATACTTATTATTTTAGTGCTGCATTCCCAGTTAATTGTTATGTTACCTAGTTCAGTTCAGTTCAACTTTATTCGTACCCGAAGGTAAATTTGCTTTGCAGTAAAGTGAGTCACAAAATATAACACTGTAACACAGTCACATAACCATAATTCCACATAAAAGACTAAAAGATACCATATTCACTTATTTAGGAGGCTTATAGCAATAGGGATGAAACTGTTCTTAAAACGTTCTGTTTTACATCGAGGCACTCTATATCTTCGTCCTGACTGAAGCTGCTGGAGCTCACAGTGTAGTGGATGAGAGGTATCTTTTAATGTAGATCCAGACAGACTCTGTACCTGCCTGGAAAACAACATCTCAGGATTCATTTGCTGCTCTCTCATTAACTTACTAGACCACTTCACTATTTGGTTCAGACAATTCTTATTTTTAAGAGACAAATTTCCAAACCAAGACACCATACCAAAGGATAAAACCGATTCAATAAAAGCTCGATAAAAAAGGATCAACAGTGTTTTGTCAATATGAAAATATGACAGTTTTCTCAAGCAAAACAGGCGCTGATTTCCCTTTTTATAGAAAGCTTCACAGTTCGCATCAAATGTCAATTTGCTGTCAATAACTGTGCCAAGATATTTGTAGGTATCCACACATTGCACTATCTGACCTTTTATAGTTGTCAATTCTTGTACTAAAGATTTTTTCCTAAAATCAATCAGCATATCTTTAGTTTTTGAAATGTTCACTTGCAGAAAAGATTTGTAATTCGTAACATTCGTTAATGGTTATGTTACCTTGTTCCGGTGTTTGTTTAGTTTCTTTATCATACATATGTACATGGTACATAATACTGGTAGCGGAAAATGAACAGCTAGTGGTACTTGAACCCAATTTCATTTCTTATACCAACACATCATTAGCATAACTTCTGCTGAAAATGCCCCAGGCATCTCAAAAGCCTGCTGAAAATGACTCAAAAATCTATACTTTGCTTGAGGCAAGTGCTGAAACAAACTTCTCGAGCATTAATTTCCAATTAGACTGAACTGCAATAATAAACACGAAAGACATCTGAGCCAATTGAAGATTATTGAAATGTACTAAAAAATGGGAAAATAAGCATCCACTTCATTTTCCCAAAAAATAAAGACTAAAGTAACGTAATGTCATGGGCGTCACTAGGCCATTTTTAGGGGGGCTTTAGCCCCCCTAACATTTGTACTCAGCCCCCCTAAAAATTCTCC
>JAODKE010004208.1:0-10174 GCA_026779605.1 Mormyrus hasselquistii
CAGATTTACTTCATGGATGCAAACCCAATCCATCCCTATGGCACCTAAAAAAGGACAATACAGAAGTGGCTTGATCAAGGCCTCCTCTGTCCTCCCCCTGGCCATAACCCACATGGGAATCTTTGTCCGAGTCCGTTGACAGGTGCTAGTGATCAATGAAAGCCTCCAGTTCAGCTAGATACTCCAGTATGTAAGTTGCATTCTGTTTTTATTTGTTTTACACAGCATCCCAATTTCTTGGAATCAGGGTTGTAATGTCTAATATAATTGCTATATATTAAATACTACATAGTAGAGTAACTATATGGATTTATCCAGTGAATCTTTAATGTTCATAAGAAGATAAATATTGTTGTTTCTTCTTAAATTTTATGTTTTAAAAAAGAAATCGTAAAATTTGGTCACTGTCCTCAGCTCACTTTTTATAAATTCAGGATAATTGAGAATTTTTCAGACAACACAATATGTATTATTATGCTTATAGAAAAAGTTTATCCTAATTAACACAGTGATCAAATCAGTCTAAGTGCCAGAATGCACAAATCAGCGTTTGACTGACAATGTAATTCTATTCATAGGTAGATGAAAAGAATTTTACTTTACTTGCTGCATGTATGCTGATATAGAATTCAGCACATTATATCTGAATTACAGCACACACTTCCTTATCCGTTCAATTAATAATTAGTTTTTCTGACTAATTTAAGATAAAGTGACCCAGAAGAAGACACCCTGACAGCAGACAGAGGTGCAGGCAGTGGAAAAGCACATAAATCGATTCATCATATCTGGTTTTTTTTTTTTTCCAAGATGGCGCCACGGTAGGCAGCTGGTTACCTCAGCTCCCAGCTTGTTTCTTTCTTTTTTTTATTTTAAGTTTCTCTTCCCGACTTTCGTAGTCATGTTAACTTTCGATTGCAATCTGACATGGACCCACAAAGTTTCTTGAGAGTAGTAGCATGCTTTCTACTCCTTTTGGGACTTCTTACCACCGCATCTGGAGAACCCGTGAGCCACCTCACTGTTTACTGCAGGGAGCAGCTATTAGCGCTGCGCAACAGGAGGATACTCCCAGAGGAGCGTGAGGGTCACTGTGAGGGTCGTTATTGTTCATAATTTATATTAATGATATTGACACCAGTACATACAGTAAACGGATTAAATTTGCAGATATTTTATAGACATGCGCCGAGCCAATATTCTGGATCGGTCCGATCCTGACCTTATTTACTGGATTGGAAAGCGGGAAGGACTAAAAGACGCAATCCGATCCAATAAAAATTACGGAAAATAATTACAGCACGCATAACGTGATTTGCATAACGCGAGAAGATGCATCACGTGATCAGCTTTTCGTGATCAGTGTGTGCAGCCAGCATGTCTGCAATGTGTATCCGGATTTGTATCGGATCGGCAGATATCCAAATTTACAATATCGGTATCGGACATAAAAAAATGGTATCATGCCATCTCTAATATTTTATGGGTTCCACTGAAATAAAGGTAGCTGATTATGAGAAAGACCTTGGTGTGTATGTTGATGCTTCCATGTCCCACTCTCGCCAGTGTAGGGAAGTAATAAAAAAGGCCAATAGGATGTTGGGTTACATCTTTAGGTATGTGGAATTTAAGTCAAGGGAGGTGATGCTAAGATTATAAAATTCATTGCTAAGACCTCACCTAGAATATTGTGTGCAGGTTTGGTTACCATACCTTAAGAAGGATATTGCTGCCTTAGAAAAGGTGCAACTTAGGGCTATGAGAATGATTCCTGGTCTTGGAATGTCTGATGAGGAGAGGTTAGTTGAGCTGAATCTGTTTAGCTTCAAGCAAAGGAGACTAAGCAGGGACATGATCCAGGTATATAAGATTCTAAAAGGTGTGGATGCTGTTCAGCCAAATGGCTGAAAAATAGTTTGAATACTTGAACTCGTGGCCATAAGTGGAAATTAGCGGGAGAACAATTTAAAATGGATTTGAGAAAGCACTTCTTTACACAGCATGTACTTAAAGTATGGAATAGTCTTCCTGTTAGTGTAGCACAAGCTAAACCCTGGGTTCCTTTAAATCAGCGCTAGATAAGATTTTAACAACTCCGAACTATTACTTAAGTTCTCCCTGAAACAATCCTCCTCTCATTTGTAAATTTCTTATGTTCTAACTGCTGTAACGTGCCCCTGATAGCAGTCCAATGCCTGTGTAGTTGAGGTTCCCCAGGTGCCATCCGCTATGGTGCATTTGCTATCCTTGGGATAGAAAACTTTCTCAATGGTTGACTGGGCTGCTTCATAGACGGTGTACATTTTAGAGGTGGTGATCCTACCTGCTTGTGCAGCAAACCACAACGTTGTCTTCTGCTTCTGCTTCTGCCCTTCTGAAACATCAACTTCTCTTTTTAGTTCCTGGCAATGCTGTTACAGAGTAGTGTAGTTGTAGCCATCAAGCCTGTTGTCATTTAGGCAGTGAAGGAACTTCAGGTTTGTGACAGGCTGCTCAAGATCTCTGAACTCACAGCAGTGCGGCAACACACTCAAGAATAATTGATTTTCTATTCTGTTTATGGAGCTCAGAATAAAGTCCTGTTAGGTCCGACTCTGTAGATGATTGAGTAGGTATCTTCGTGGAAGAAGTCCTCAAGCCAGACCTGTTTCTAGTCTCTCTATCCAGAAAAGAGTTCAGAGATACAGCTATAACAGACATGCAGGCTCCACCTATAAGGTGCGTGGCGTGCTGGTCATATCCAGTATAGATTAGGGATGCAACGGTACTCGGTAAAATATTGAACCATTCAGTCCACCCTGCACGGTCCAATACGCCCTTACGGACCGGGGGATTCCGGTTTTGAAATTGGTGCTTATTGCTTAGCAGGCTACTGTTAAGAAGTAAGCGCCAATGGGCGAAGGCCCATTAATGTCCAATCACTGTTGTGGCCCCATCCACTCGCCCTCTCTCACACTGTTGTAATTAGAGCTGAGCTGGAAGTGCAACTCATACACAGATGCGGAAAAAAAGAAAATTATGCATGGCCAGCAATAGCGGGGCGGAGACATAAAAGTTTGAAGAAGCACTGGCTTCATTCAAATCGCCGGTGTGGGATCATTTCAGTTTTGCTGTTGAATACGACGAGAGAGTGAAAACGCTTGCTGAACACAGGACAGTAAATCAACTAGAACTGGTAACCGCAGCAAAACAACTGTCTATCGAAAATACATTTGAACAGACCTATCGTGCCACTTCAGATAAACACAAGAAAATAACCCGTGCAGTGGTCTCGCCTTGCAGCTGACAATGTCGACAGGCTTATCTTCTTACAGAAGAATCTCACAATAGCAGAGGAATAATTAGCTCATGCCCATATTGGCTAACTGATATCTCACTTTACATCCTGAATGTAGCCTATACGGAACTATTCTTGTGTTTTTTTAAAATGGGCAATTTCTATTGCTATTTCTGAATTTGTTTACTCCCTATTGCATATGGCAGCACTTTCTTTTGAAATTGTTTACTTCTCTTTTTATAATACTGTATACTATATTTTGAATACCAGTAGTCAAGGCTAAGAGGCACTTTATCATTTTTGAAAGTGTTTTTTGTTTACATTTTGTATGTTTTAAATTTATACATGAATAAGAGGCAGTTTACCATTTGGAAGTTTTGTGTTTAGTAACTGAATTTGAAAGAAAGGTGTTATATTATTCAGTACAGCAGTGATACTGGAATGTGTTCACTGTGAAATGCAGTTTTTGCTGACAAGCAAAATAAAGATATAATTTTGGGAGAAAAAAACATTGTTCTCTTTACGCACAAAACATGTACCGAACTGACACCATGGCCCAGAAACCGAGGTACGGACTGTACCGTGGGATACCTGTACTGTTGCACCCCTAGTGCAGATACATAGTCGGGTGTAGGATCACACATGCACATATCACAGAGCTTAAACTCCAGGTGGCCTGAGACAAGGCCTAGCCTGGTAGGAGAGGTATACGTTGGCCTTTGTAACCAAATTTTTATTGGGTTATAGTGCAATGAGGTATACGTTGGCCTAAGCACCAAAGGGGGGGTTAATGACCCTGCACACACAAATACACACACACACAAAGATAACAAGGAAGGCCAGCACTCCAACTTTTATTGCCCAAAGATTTAGGGACCTACAGACAGAGTGGACATCAAGGATAGGGGTCCTTTGACTTGGCACGCAACCCCTTTTAAGGTTACTCAATTAAATCTGGTCATCGCATTTCCATAATTAAATTGTTTCTATTCCATTATTTCGTGTTTGTTGTTTATGTCAGGTGTAATGTCTGTCTTATGTTAGTTGTAGTATTAGTTAGGAATAAATGCAGTTCTTTTAAACAACTTCAGTCTCCGTTCATTGAGTGCTCACAATAGTCCCTGCCTTTGTGCACTACACTCTGAAACCTCGAACTCGTCTAGTGAATCCCATTTACGTCTCACATTAACGGACTCACAGGGATCCCGCAATTGAGTTTGGAGGAACCAACCATTTGGCATAACGATTAGGCCAGTAGTTCTCAAACTAGGGTATGCGTACTCTCGGGCGTAAACAAGAGGCTGTAGGTGGTACGCAAGGGGGTGGGGGATCACAAATTCAAAAAGGCCTCACTTTGCACTTTTACAGTTTAATATGGCTATTAAATACATGTGTATATACCACCCTCTGGTGTTCAGCAAAAAAATTGCACTGATAAAATACATGGGTGTGACTTGCCCAATTCGCTGACAACTGACTGTTGAAGTTGCCTCCAAGCATTCAGTGCAGCATCAAAATGGACAAGTGGTTCACAAGAAAAAAATGCCCTACCACTGAGGCACTGCCCACTACCACCAATCAGCTCATATCTGAAGATTCATTTGCCAGTGACCGCACAGGTGATTGTTCAACAACGTGTTCGTCAGATTGGGATGCTAGCATAGATGTATCTGTGGTTACTATCCAAGTGGCTAGCATAGCTGGAGACAGTCATGTGGAAAGTGATGAAGGGTCTGATTCGGAGCCTCAAAGTAAAACCTGCATTTCAGTGTCAGATCCTATGAATAAAAACAGACTACAAGCATCTTACATGGTCAGTTACAGGGTGTCTAAGACCAACAAACCCCACACTATTGTGGAGGACCTCGTTCTTCCTGCTGCTTTAGATATTGTGGGGACAATGTTGGGGGAAAAGGCAAAAAAGTCAATACCGTCCATTCCATCATCAAACAAACTGTCTCACGGCGCATCAATGCAGTGCCAGAAAATGGTTTACAGCAGCTACTTCGGCGCATACGCCACAGTGAATTTTACGCAATACAACTGGATGAATACACGGATGTGGCTGGCCTGGTGCATCTCTTCGTATATGTGCGCTACATTCTTGAAGGAACTATCAAGGAGGACATGCTGTTCTGTAAACCGCTGGAAGAAAGGACAACTACAGTAGATATTTTTCAAAAGTTGGACATATTCATTAGCACACATGGACTTGTGTGGGACAGATGTGTTGGTATCTGTACTGATGGTGCATGGGCCATGACTGGGAGACACGGAGGTGTGGTTTCGCATTTGCAAGCAGTTGCGCCAGATGCCTCTTGGGTACACTGCAGCATCCACCGAGAGGCTCTTGCTGCAAAGGGAATACCTGTCCGTCTGAAACATGTTTTTGATACCACTGTAAAAATTGTTAAGTTTGTGAAAGCCTGGCCGTTGAACTCTCGCTTATTTTCTGCGTTGTGCAATGAGATGGGCAGCGAGCATCAGACTTTATTACTCCACACAGAGGTTCACTGGCTATCAAGAGGGAAAGTACTGACCTGTTTCTTTGGGCTAAGGGATGAACTTAAAGTTTTCTTCAGTAACCATCCCTTAGAGCTGAACATTTGCATGATGAAGAGTACCTTACGTGCCTGGCTTAGCTCTGTGATATATTTTCTTGTCTGAACGAGCTCAATCTTGGATTACAAGGCATTTCTGCAACCATATTCAATGTACAAGATAAAGTTGAGGCCACGATAAAGAAGTTAAACCTTTGGAAGAACTGCATGGACACAAACAACACAGAAGTATTTCCCATGCTGCATGATTTTCTGTGCTCAAATGATCTCACACTCGTGCGACTAACATGCATCTTGAAGAGCTGGCGGTGCAGATACACGATACTTCCTAGAGATGGACGGGTCAAATGATTGGTTACGTCACCCATTCACCGCCGTGCCTACTTCGTTATCAGCATCTGACCAGGAGAGCTTAATTGAGATTGCCACAGACGGATCTCTTAAAGTTGAATACGCTCAAAAGACCCTGGCGGGTTTCTGGATCACAGTCCTGCGCACTGAACAGTCTGCGCTGGCTAAGCACATTGTCAAGACTCTGATGCCTTTCGCCACCACATACTTATACTAAAGTGGATTTTCTGCTTTAACAAACATGAAAACAAAATACAGAGCAAGACTTTGTGTGGAAAACACTTTAAGACTCAGCCTTTCCCAAATTGAGCCAAACACTGAAGAGCTGTGTGCCTCTGTCCAAATACATCCATCACATTAAATAAAGTTCTGTTTAATGAAAGTTCTTTAGTCTTTATGTTCTCGACAAAATGGTTAATTCTAAAAATCTTTTGATACACTGCTAGTATTAAGTAGTAAAGTTTGTAATTAAAATTGTGGCATTATTAAAATATATTAATAAATTCATTTGGTGGTGACAATCGACTGTGCAGTATTTATGCATGTGGTATTGCAATCTTTATAGACACTAATTAAGAGACGTTGGTAGCAGGGGGTATGCGGCCGGGGCTGACATGTCTCAAGGGGTACGTGGCTGGAAAAAGTTTGGGAATGACTGGATTAGGCAATAATCATCATTAAATACTAATTGCTTAAACTTTAATTAACTTCAGAACATATTGGTGAAGATATAAAAATTTACCTGAGCTAATAATTTCTACACTGGATTATTAATAGTCATGCATCTGGTCAGGTAAAGTTGGATTACTACATGTACAATATAATAATCTATATCACAAGTGTGTCTGCTGGGGTGTGGCATGAGTAAATGGAGTCCTGTAGTTGTGTTCTGAGCATTTGGCAACTCTGCAAGTTACATTGCTGAAGGTTTTTGAAAGTTCTTTTTAGTTTAATAAATAGGCAAAAAAAAAGAGTGCCTTACCTTTGGAAGCACTGTCGTCTTCTCACAGTTCACCAGCTTGTGAATCTGCAGATCTTGTACTCAACCACTTCAGAACTGTTGAGCTCAAAGGGATTTATACCACAAAGTGTATGCACTTATTCCAAGTACAAGGTAATAAATAATGCTTGGGTATGTGAGTTGAAGTACTGCGTCTGAGCCCATGATCCATTTTACTGCTGGCAAATCATTCTGATCTATGTCATTTATCGTTTCTGGTTGTCCAAATACAGTTGCTTGGCGTTACGATTTGATTTCTCCTGGCAGAGTACCATTTCTGTCACTTTTCCCTTCTCCATCACTTCTAAAAAGCTTGTATATCTACATGTCCTATACCACTGGGACTAATAATGTGTTTTCAGTGGCTGATGTCAATGAATCATAAAGTAAACGCTGATGGAAGTTATCATATTAATGTAGAAAAATTGTAAATTAAAATACCTGACCTCATAGCTCATGGTGCGTTCGCTGTTAGAATATAAACAGGAAAAGAAGACGTTGTAAGTAAAACAAAGAGAAGCGCTGGATGCGCTTCATGACACTAGCAGCTATGAGGTAGATGCTAGCATGCTAACTGAGAGACATTTAAACTAAATGAAATTAAATTAAAGTTCGGGCAGAGATTGAGGCTGTGGAAAGGACTATCGTTGAACTACTTGATCAACAATCACACCTGATGACAAAGAAGGCTGGCTTGGAAGCATCCCGAACCTTGCGGGCAACCTTACCTGTCAAACTTGTTGGGATGCTGATCACAAGAAGGCTGACGCTATGCTAACATTGACGCCACAAAGCCATTGTACACTCCCTCAGGCACCGCGTCTATGGCTGGGAACTTTGGTGGTGGGGTGGCAAACATATTCTCAGAGAACACTGACTGTAGTAAAATAGACCTAGGTGTTTCTATTTCGTTCGAATACATGGCATTATCTTTGAATGTGGGACCTATGGTTTTGTAACTGTATATCACCCACCTAAGCCCAAAGTTTTATGACAGAGTTTTCTGATATTTGATTGCTACTTTTCACACGTTTTGACTGTTTTATTATTACTGGAGATTTTAACTTTCATATAGATAATGAGGCAGACCCAGTTGCCAGCGATTTTAAGTATATTTTGTCATGTTTTAATCTTATACAACATGTACATGAACACACCTTAGATCTTATCTCACATGGCATTAATGTTACCATCCAGTCCATCAAAGACTTTACAATCTCAGATCATTTTATTGTGTTTTTTAAATTAGATCTGGCTTCAAACCCCAAAATGCCCAAAAAACGAGTTACAATGAAGCCTAGAATAGATTCAAATGCTATTGCTCGTTTTTCTGAACTAATTGAAGAGAACAGCATTTAGTTCACTGGTTCCACTGTTAATGAACTTATTCAGGATTTCATCTCCAGCTAGAAATATTTTAGATTCTGTGGCTCCTGAGACAGCTAAAGTATCAATGCGCAACCAATCTGTACCATGGAAAACTACATACATCAATAGTTTAAAATGAGAGTGTAGAAAAGCAGAACATAAATGGAGAAAGAGCAAACTTGAAATTCACCGGAGTTTATATAAAGAAGACATTACAATCTATCAGCTTGCCATATGCAAAGCACGACAGGCTCATTTCTCAAAAGTAATTACCGACAATAAAAGTAGTCCCAGACTACTATTTTCAACAATCAAGAGGATCCTAAATCCATTACAGACAGTAATAGAAAACATGTCTCCTGAGAAGTGTGAGCAATTTGCTCAGTTCTTTAAAAACAAAATAACCAGCATTTGAGCCTCCATAATTCCAATTAATGATACATTTAGCCCAGACAGAGAGGTCTTGGCTTATATGAATTCATTTTATGCGATAGACATGAAGTGTTTGAAAAGTATTATCACGAAATTGAAACCGTCCACATGTGGTTTGGACCCCATTCCTACCTTTTTATTTACAACAAACTTTCTACATGGACTCTGCGCATTGTCAATTTTTCACTATTAACTGGAGTTTCCCCTGACTCGTTGAAAAGTGCTGAGGTAAAGCCTTTACTCAAAAAACCCACTTTAGATAATACTAATTTTAATAATTTTGAACCAACCTCAAATCCTCCTTTTATGAGTAAAATTTTAGAAAAGGCTGTTTATGTCATGACCAACTCGTCCGATCCTCGTATGTGCCATGCTCCCTCATTACCTATGTGTGCTACCCCGATTGTGATCACCTGTGTCCTGTTAATTTCTGCCTATCCTGTGTATTTAGTCCGCATCTTTCCCCAGTATGACAGATCAGTCATTGTTGAATGTCTCGTGTGCGTTACCTGGCTCTATTAAAGCCCTTGTACCCGTTCTCCTGCCTGCCAGCCTGCTTGTTTGCCCACCTGCTCGCCTGCTCGCCTACTCGTCCCTGGCGTTATTTGACAGTTTACCTGCAACTCATACATTTTCTTTTTCATAATAGGACATTTGAAACTTTTCAATCAGGTTTTAGAGCTCATCATAGCACAGACACTACTTTATTAAAAGTTGTGAATGATCTAAGACTTAACACGGACTCAAATAAGATATCCATTCTTATCCTGCTAGACTTAAGTGCGGCTTCTGACACAATTGACCATGCTACATCGTCTCGAATCAATAGGTCTCACTGGCTCAGTTTTAAACTAATTTAAATCTTATCTCATAGGAAGACGTTTTCAAGTTAAATTAGGTGGTTTCTTATCATCATCTGTTTCTCTTGATTGTGGAATTCCACTGGGGAGTATACTTGGCCCCTTACTGTTCTCTCTGTATATGCTGCCTCTAGGAAACATTTTTAGGGAATATAATCTTGACCATAATATAATGTTTAATGTAAAGGTAGACTGTTTTTAACTGTTAAAGACGCTGAAAAGTTGTTGCATGCTTTCGTTATCAGCCATCTTGATTATTGTAATTCCCTTTTTGCTGGTCTACCTAATAACACCATCAGTAAGTTACAAGTCATTCAGAATGCAG
>JAODKE010004209.1:0-10167 GCA_026779605.1 Mormyrus hasselquistii
CGTGACAGTGTGTTTCTTGAAAGTATTTTTCTTCCTTCTCTGCTCTGGGTGGGGTGACCCTCATTACATCACTTTTGATGGCACATACTACCCCTTTCAAGAAAACTGTTCATATGTACTAATCAAAGAGATTTATCCAAAATACAACTTCAGTGTTCATTCAAAACTACTGTTATTATGCCACAGAAAATCTCTCCTGTCCCCAGTCACTTACTGTGTATTACAAATCTTATGAGATTATGGTGACACAAAAGGACATCAATGGAATTTTCAAAAATCTGGTAACTTTTCATTTATTTTATGTGCCATGTGAAAACCATATTACCATCTTTAAGTTACATAACCCACTAAAATGTAATCCTACATACATTTTTGAGCAATCTAAATACTGATTTCAGTAAAGCTGTTTTTAAAAACTGAAGTTCTTCACTGGTGTTTCCTACATCTCGCAGATCTATTAACAACAAGCAAATTGTCACGCCCTGATCGTCCGCTCCTCTCGTGTGCCACGCCCCCTCATGAACCCCGTGTGGATTCCCCGTCTTTCTCAGCTGTTCTCGGTTGTTGTCAATCAGTCCATTGTATTTAGTCTGCGTTTCCGTTTGTTTCCCCAGTCCGGTCATCGTAATGTCAACCCTAGTTTTGTCTCCCAGTGACTTTAATAAACCCCGTTTTTGCCCCGGTCGTCGACTTTCTCCGCTCTGTCCACTCTCCGTGCGCCCTCCGAGCCTGACACAAATCTTCCAGCTTATAAAGAACAGTGACTTCAGCATCACAGATAATGGAATTGACACCTTGTTGTACATACCAGACATCAATGCATGGGTCTCCTTCAGAGGCCTCATGTTTAGCATTGACCTTCCGTACGCCAAATTCTTTAACAACACAGAGGGACAGTGTGATAAGTCTGAAATTGTTATTGTGCAATCACAATCCAGAACAGTTAGAATAAGGGTGCTGCTTTTTATGAGTTTTTATCTCCAAATCAACAATTTTTATTTTTCATTGTGCAAGCCGGTTACAGGCGTGCAACAAAATTTAGTAGCAGCTTCAGGTATTTTGCAAAATTTGTACAATTACCGTTACATACATTCTTACATAACACAACAAAAAAGACTATATATGGTGTATGTGTAAAAGGGTACCAAAGGCCATCTCAGTTCTCATTTAGAAATTATTATAACATAGACACTGGCCACTGTGATGGCCCTGACCCGGGCAAAATGCTTGCCCCAAGCTGTCATGCAGCTAAGGAAGACCCGTGTAACACTCAAGTGACATTAAATACATGGTTTGAAGTGAAGAATCAGGAAAATTTTATGTGGTAGATGGAGTCCTGTATAGGTGCCATGAGATGGATGCCATGGTGGTTCCTTGCACTGTCAGAGAGCTGGTGTTGAATTTGGGGCATTCGATCCCCTGGGCAGCTCATTTAGGTAGGGAGAAGACATTGGTGTAGTCTGGTGGTACTGGTTCCTAAGAAAGATGGGAAACTTAGGTTTTGTGTGGATTTTAGGCATCTAAATTCTGTGTCCAGGTTTGATTCGTACCCCACACCCAGGATTGATACATTGATTGATAGTTTGGGTAAAGTTAAATGGTTAACAACAATTGACTTGTGTAACGGCTATTAGCAAATTCCCATGAGTGACTGCGCTTGACATTTAACAGCTTTCTGGACACCATGAGACATGCAACAGTTTATGGTCATGCCCTTTGGGCTCCATGGGGCCCCAGGGTCCTTTCAGTGACTTATGGACTAAGTATTGGCTGGTTTAGAGGGGTGTGTTGCTGCCTATCTGGATGATGTCATAATTCATAGTGAGACATGGGGAGACCATCTCCTGCACTTGAAAGTTGTTTTTGAAAGGATTCAGCAGGCTGGTCTTACAGTCAATTTCTCTAAATGTGTGCTAGTCAAGACAGAGTACTTGGGGTGTCATTGGGAATGGGATTATTAAGCCCCAAATTCAGAAAGTTGAGGCTATTAAGAACTGTCCCTTGCCCCAAACAAAGACTCAAGTGTGTTCTTTCCTGGTTATAGTAGGTTGGTACATGCCAAAGATCAGCAACCTTTTTAAAGCAAAGAGCCATTTTCTGACCTAAGATTTATAAAGAGCCACAATGAGTAAAGAAGGGGAATTGAGATATGATTTTTAAAATGTGTCGTGTATATATGCATTTAATAAAAAAAAAGTTCAAGTACTTAAAAAAATTATTATAGAAAACTTTTTTTTTCCTTTGGGGGGGGGCATCTCTGGTTTAAATCACTCGGACGCATAACAGCGCAAAGGTGACTAACAACATAACACTAATTAGATCTGTAGCGACAGTCTTCACCTTCATCCCTCCTTTCGTCTGGCTCTGTATTCGTCTGTCCTTCACTCTTCACTTCAGTACAGTTACTGCTGACCGAGCAGCGCATAATGTCCTCACCACTCTGAACTCAGCTGGCCATAATATATAAATCAGAGAAAATATAATCATTTTATGAAGACCTGGGAAGACGTGGTGACATTTTACTACAAAAAGTATTATGATTCCCAATAAACGTTGAAGCGTGCATCCAATCTCAGGTGTTTAAGAATAGCATACCATTTAACCCAAGACGTAATCCCGTTTTAGCGAATAAGTTTGAGGAAGATGTAAATTATGCAGTTAAGACGTAACCGAAGTGCACTGCCTCATTCACATATAACTAAATAAATAACTAAATGAAAAACAATATTAACCTATAAATAAATTATTTATCTTTATGAAAGTATCATAATATAAGACATGAAAATGCAAATTCGTCTATCGTTATGAGAAGAGCCGCAGCCACGTGTTAAAAGAGCCGCAGGTTGCCGACCCCTGGTACAAGCAGTTTGTGCCAAATTTTTCCTCACGGGTGGCACCACTTATGGAGCTGACCCAGAAAATCCACCCCGTGAAGGTTTGCGGGACATTAAGAATGTTCTTTGTAATGGCCCGATTTTGAGCAGGTCTTTATTCTGCAGACGGATGCCTCAGACACTGGCATTGGAGCAGTGCTGCTGCAGGGGGCACTATGTGATAGACACCCAGTGGCTTATATTAGTAGGAAGTTGTTCCCAAAGGAGGTAAGATACTCTACAGTGAAGAAAGAATGCCTAGCTGTAAAATGGGCTCTTGATGCTTTCCGATATTTGTTGTGCCGCAAATTCATTTTGGAAATAGATCATCGACCCCTTCAATGGATGTATCAGATGAAAGACTCCAAAGCGAGAACTACTTGCTGGTATCTGTCCCTTCAACCATATAAATTTACGGTCCAACATGTGCCACACCCCCATCAAACCCGCTGGCCTGTAATCTGACCATCTGTAAATTGCTGAAAACCAAGTAAGACATTGATCGCTGACCATTAATGTGGCAATTAAGGATAAGTGTCATAAAAATTAAGTTTCTTAATGGAAAAATTTAGTTTGTTTCAGGGTCTTTAAAAAAATTACTGCGTGCAGCTGCAGGAATTTGGGTGGAATGGAAGGCTAGACCCATGGAGAATGTGGTAAGAACACCATGACCGTGGACACATTACTTTTTTAGCATAACATATGACAGGTCAATTTTTAAAAGGTTTCTCTCATCTCAGCATACAGATGACACGCTCCCAAAGTAAATGAGCCATGTGGCCCCCTGGTGGAACTAACCTGCAATATCAGGTATGACTGCACTTATAACATTATTCTGAGAAGAGGTATAATAATATACACTGTCCTCCATAATTATTGGCACCCCTGGTTAAGATGTGTTAAAAGCCTTAAAATAAATTCATTTTTATTGCAGAAGCATACTCTTACACTGAAAACTGTAGAAAAATGTGACCTTCAACTCAAGTGAATTTTAAGGGGGAAAAAAAAACAAAGAAATAATTTTTCATAAAATCACCTGTTCCACAATTATTGGCAGCCCTAACAATTCTTAGGAAATAAATGTAATTGAAGAGTAGTTTACAAAGTTGATCAGAGTATCTAGGAACATTTAATTAGTAATTCATAACCTCCTGTTTCCCTGGGGTATAAATATGACGTGACACAGAGGCCATTTCTCTTATCCACTCTTTAACATGGGAAAGACAAAGGAACACACCATTCAAGCAAGGTAGGTGTGTGTTGACCTTCACAAGTCAGGCAATGGCTACAAGAAAATAGCCACTCGCTTGCACCTGCCAATATCTACTGTCAGAGGAATCATTAAAAAGTTTAAAACAACTGGACAAGGATGCAAGGTTATTTTGCCACCACGCACAGTGAGGAGGATGGTAAGAGAAATAAAAAATTCTCCAAAGCTCACTGTTAAAGAGTTGCAACAAATGGTAGCATCTTGGGGTCACAAAGTCTCCAAAACAACCATCAGGCACTATCTACATGCCAGCAAGCTGTTTGGGAGGTATGCACGGAAAAGACGTTTTCTCACTCACAATCATAAACACAAACGTCTGGAGTTTGCTAAATAGTACTGAGGCTTCACCTGGGACCGTGTGCTTTGGTCAGATGAGACCAAGATAGAGCTTTTTGGCAACAAACACTTTAAGTGGGTCTGGTGGAACACAAAAGATGAGTATGTAGAAAAGCACTTCATGCCCACTGTGAAGTACGGGGGAGGATTGGTGATGCTGTGGGCCTGTTTCTCTTCCAAAGGCCCTGGGAACTTTGTTAGGGTGCATGGCATCATGAATGCAGATGGGTCGTCACTGTGTCTTTCAGCAAGTAAATGACCCTAAACATGTGGCCAAATCTACACAGGAATGGTTCACCAGACACAGAATCAAGCTCCTCCCATGGCCATCTCAGTCCCCAGACCTCAACCTCATTGAAAACCTGTGGAGTGAGCTGAAGGGGAGAGTGCAGAGGAGAGGACCCAGGTCGCTGGATGATTTAGAGAGATTGTGCAAAGAGGAATGGTCGAAGATCCCTCTTTCTGTATTCTCCCATCTTGTGAAACATTATAGGAAAAGATTAGGTGCTGTTTTGTTGGCAAAAGGGGGTTGTACAAAGCATTAACATCAGGGGTGCTAATAATTGTGACACATGATTTGATGTAAAAGAATTCTTTCTTAATGTGGTCCTATATTATTTAGAAAACAACAGAATTTATTAGAAGCTAAAGAACACATCTTAACCAGGGGTGCCAATAATTTATGGAGGGCAGTATATAACAGCACTATCAAATAAAATTTCTTTTCAGATGGTCCTTCTTATTTACTGTCATACAGCTGTACAATGTTGCCACTTGAAAAAAGAACGGGCATTTGAATGTACGTATGCTATTTGCACCATTCACAGCCATTTTTCACTGTACTTACCAAAGCAGTACGTCGTTCTCACATTCTTATACTGTATAGTTTAATTTGTCTTAACATTTTTATTGCTGACTTCTGCGTATATTATTCTTTGTTGTATACTTCTATTCCTTATTCCACGGTTTGAACAAGATATTCCTTTCATCCGGAAACGAGTACAGCATTATGGGGAAGGGTCTAGCTGCAGAAGTGTGTATAGAATGGAGCTCCACCGGAAATACGTCACCTCCACTGGAAACACGTGATCTAAACTCTGCGTTACAGTGAATAAACACTAACCTTAACCCTAACACCTAACCGGAGCTCCACCTTACGGCCTTAAAGATCACGTGTGGAGGTGACGTATTTCCGGTGGAGCTCCACTCTACAGCCGTCTGCAGCTGGACCCTCTTGGTGTATGTTTTCCAAGAGGTTCTATTGCTCTCCTGGTTCAACACTTTTGGGTCCACAAGTAGGGAGAACTTGAAACTTACGCATGGAGTGAGATCAATGCCAAATATACGCTCGCTTCTTGCAGCCCCGCACTCAATTCAACGTTTCTTCTGCTTCTTAGTTTTCTGCTTGCTTGTAAAATCCCCGCGCGCTTCGCAATTTTCTACTCGTTTTGTAATTTAAACAGGAAATTACGACAGAGATTCAAGGCGTGGTAGCTGATTTCCGGGACTGTCGATTGAAAGCACCCAAAAGGGTGTCGCTACCCAAACTGCGGTGCATACCTGATTTGCACGCACGTGTGCACCAAGACAACCCGAGCCGCGTGCGCATGCGCAGAACTTTACTATTACGACCCTGTCCGATCTGCGTTTTTCTGCTTTGCGACTCGAGTCCCCATCCGATTTGCCTTGAGCATGCGCTTTCTGCTTAATTAAAATTCATTTCACAATGCTGCTACATGCTATGCTACAAATAGACAAAAAAAACTTTTTTCAAACTTCTATGAACTTATTGAACTTGTGTATCTCCTCAATCTGAAATCATTTTCATTGATTGTGTACAATTAATGTAGGTAGTTTGTGATGACTGTTTACTAAAATGCAATAATAATCCATACTGCTGTGCATTTATGTAATAATAATAAATCCCGGTTACTTTAACATAAATGGCATCTTGCCACTATTTTGAACATATTTTATATGTCTGCTCAGTTTTTAGTTCACACTTTATTTATTATATTGTTATATATCTGATTGATTTTACATTGGAATTTAAATGCAACGTGAGGTTTGTAGCTGTCGCCAGGAAATTGGTGTTTATGCATTTGTTTAATATTTATTTGTATTTTATTTAGTGAATGTATTTTGATTTATTTTGTTGGCAATGTGTTATTATTTGTAATATTATTTGTAAAAGGTTTAATTTAGAGTGTTTCTTATAATAGTGCCTCCTACCGTTCAGCAGAACAAGCTCTTTACATAGTCATATGCCCTACGTAATGAGTAGCGGAAGGAAGGCCAGGTTAGCGGCTAAGAAAAGAAAATCAAAAAGGATTGAAAGAAGGATGTAATGTAATGCAGTAATGTCTCCTAACTGGTCAGAAGGAGCACACGGTATGTCATTGTGTTGCCTTTTTTTGTTTTATTATGTATGTTTAATATGTATGTTCGTTGAGTTTGCGTTGTCTTGCATACATAGTAGAAGCATGTAGATTGCTTATTTAAGACCTGCAAATGATCATTGTATGTGTAATGGTAGAAGAATTTTGTAGAGATGAGGTTGTTGTCACGCCCAGCTCCGTACGATCCTCCTGTGTGCCGACTTCCTGGCTCCTTTCCCCTGCTTTCCCATCCACCGGCAACCTGTACTCTGACAGTTGTAATGGTGTTTTTTTTTTAATTTTAATTTCAGTTTTTCATGGTGTTTCATGGTGATTTGTTGCGTCGATGGAAGTTAAAAACGAGTCTAATTTACGGCACAACGGGAGAAAAAACGTGCCATTTGAGGGAGCAGATTCACGGACTGAAGAGTGAAGTTGACTTCGCCAGGGTTTCCTCAAGGCGCTACAACTTTAACTAGCAAGATGGACTGTGCTTATCTGAGGTAATGTTGCCAGCTTCGGATTAATGCACAAGAAGATCGACAGTGCTGCAGCTGTAACGGACTCTTATTTCCGCTTTCAGGTCAGACTGTATTTTACAGTTTTGAATTTTAATTACTTTATTCACCTTGCAAAAGAACAGGCTGTTAACATTTTAAGTTTTCTATTACAATTTAAGTGTGCTGGTGTTTGAATATTGTACATGTTTGTTGTTTCTTAAATTTAAAAGGGTACTTGGGACAGTGTTAAAATTGTATGGTAAAATTTTTTAATTGTGGTATTATAGTAGTTTAAAAATGGATCAAGGCACTTCAGACATCTGTGAGCTAGAGTCAGTACTTCAGGCTCTAGAAGATGAAAGGCTAGAGTTAGAGGAGAAATTAGAGAATTTGAAACTTCTGTAAGACACAAAATTGAAGAACGCATAGTTCAGATCTATGCCAATATTGAAATACATAGGGTAGGGCTTCCACTTTCTGCAAATGAACAAGGGGTTAGACGTTCAAAATGAGAAAAATGCCCAACAGGAAAAATGCTCAAGCTCAGACAGGCTGAGATTATAAAAAAGTTTATGCTTATATATGTAAACTTCAAAGCAGAGACTCAGTACATAAGAACTAAACTTAAGAATGCTCTAAAGTTGAATTAGGTGATATGATAATAGCTATAGAAAACTTTGAGTCAAAACTAAGACAAGAATACAAAAGCTTACGTTCATTGACCACCCCTTCTCAAGATAAGAAGGAGAATGGATAGCTGTACTTCTAACGAACTAGCTACTGGGGGTAGTAGTCAGCAAGGAAGTCAGGTGTCAGTAAAGAAGGCAGAAGTAGCGGCACGTTTGGCATTAAAACGGGCTGAAATCAACAGAGAAAAGGAAGTCTCTGCTCAAAGAATGGAAATATTAGCCCAGCAAGAGAGGCTAAAGAGGCTTGAGGATCAAAGGGACCTTGAAGTCACGGAGGCTAAATATAAAGTATATGCCGAAGAGGAATTGAGATTGAATTCTGATATAGGAGATATTGGAATAATAAGTACCAGTATCTTGCCTCCAAAACAGCTTCCAAAGCAGCATGATAGCTCCCCATGTGCCCAAGATCCCCAAGATATCTCGGTGCAATAAGGATAAGCGAGAGATGGGAGCAAATGATGTCTCATTGGTTCAAGCCCTAAAGTAATCCTTAGTAACATCTAAACTTCGAACCCCTGAACCATTCACATTTACAGGGGACACACTCAAATTTATTGAATGGCGCATTTGCTTTAGGGCATTAATTGAAACATCCTGTACAAACTCAGCTCATAGGCTTTTTTATTAGAAAAAATATATAAGTGGGGAAGCACTCCGTGTGTTAGAAGGAACATTTTACAGGAGTGATGAAGAAGCATATATACAGGCTTGGGATTCCCTGAATAAATGCTATGGTCACCCTTTCATAGTCCAAAGACTATTCTGTATGAAGCTGAGCACCTGGCCAAAGGTTAGACCTAGAGAGTCAGTGAAATTAAGAGAGTTCAGTGACTTTAAGAATGCAATGCCCCATGTTCAAGGACTTCAGGTCTTAGATGACTGTAAAGAAAATCAAAAATTGATGCAGAAGCTTCCTGATTGGGTAAGAACCCATTGGAATCGGTATGTCACTAAAGTACTGGATGAAGGGTTGTCATACCCAGGGTTTGCAGAATTTTCAGATTTTGTAGCAGAAGAGGCACGTATTGCATGTAATCCAATTTCCTCTCTCCATGCTTTAAAGGGTATGGATCAAAAACCCGTAAAGGAACAGAAGCGTTTCCAGTCAAGCACTTTGTTGACAGCATTGAATGTGTCTCAAAGGACACAATCCACCTCTCTTGACTTAAATGCTTCAGAAAATAGTGCCCAGCTCAACTGTTCTGCCATTCAGAACAAAGGGCAAATAAAGTGTGTTTGATGTCAGCAAAGTCACTTTATTTATAAATGTGACAAATTTGCAACAATGTCGCGAGATGAAAAGAAAAGGTTTGTCATTGACAACAAAATGTGCTTTGCTTGCCTCAGAGTTGGTCATGTCTACAAAAAACTGTAAAAGGAAGGCTACTTGCAATATCTACCGGCAGTGCCACCCTACTCCACTTCATGAAGAGCGTCCTCAAAGAAGAAAGCCAGAGGCATCACAGCAAGAGCAAGATAATTCTGTTGCTTTGTGCAATGTAAAAACAGATGCCAGGAATCGTACTTCAATGACTGTCCCTGTATGGATCTCTTGTGTAGGAAAAAACTGTACAGAAACATTGGTGTATGCATTGCTAGATACACAAAGCAGTGATACCTTTATTGATCAAGAGGTTTGTAACAAAATCCAAGCAGACACAGAGCCTGTTACATTGAAATTGTCAACAATGACTAACAGGGTTCCAGAGTGAAACTGTTCAGAAGAATACATCGAATTGCCGCCTGTATATACTCGAAAATATATCCCATTGGAACAAAACAGTATTCCCACCCGTGAAAGAGCAAAAAGGTGGAGCCACTTACTCTGTATATCATCAGAGATTCCGGATCTATTGAACTCTCCTGTAGGTCTTTTAATAGGCTATGACTGCAGCAGGGCTCTGAAACCAAGGGAGGTGATATCAGAAGAAGATTTTGAACCATATGCAGTCAAGACTGATTTGGGCTGGAGTATAGTGGGATCCAAAACATCTTGCAATAGCTCAAAGAATATGACAGGGTTCTGCCACCGCATTTTTGTAAAAGAACTTCCAGCTATTGCTCCTGCCTCCATCATTAAGGCCTTGGAAATGGATTTTTTAGACACAACCCCCAGAG
>JAODKE010004210.1:0-10166 GCA_026779605.1 Mormyrus hasselquistii
AAAATGGTGTTGACTAAATAAATGTGACCATTGACTTTTAAATAACATCTGCATATCATGTTGTGTTGACTTAACAGGCCTCATCCATTTCAGGGAGGTTGATATCATACAGTGTCATTTGGCTAGTATTACTACAATGGGACATGATGCAATTTTATAATTGTGTATCTTCAATTTGATGTTACAATTTCATCTACAAATGAAGTATAATTCAAATCAGTTACATATTTCCCATGCTTTAGACATTTTTTGGAGGTGTTAGCTGTTTTGTCAGATGACTTTGGGACCAGTCAGTACCCGTCATGCCAGTCTTCAGCAGCACACAAAAGTTAAGGGAGTCTTTTTTTTGGTCTCGGTCTTGGTCTTGCCTCGACTTTGTCTTGGTCTAAGTCTTGGTCTTGTCTTGGTCTCGATATCCTCTGGTCTTGGTAGTGTCTTATTCTTGGTTTAGGCGGTCTTGACTACAAGTCTAATATTTATCCAACATGTGATATAATGCATACTGTGCTCGAAAACTTTTCAGTTGTATGATTTCAGGATGGATCAGCCACTCTGTTAGGAACATTATGGCTTTTTGGTAGCTTCGCTGCTGCTATTAACACTAATGGCACATTAGCGCAGACAAAGGGCTGCATACGCCGAACTATGCTTCGTGGTTAAATGCGTTTGATATGTATTGGCATCGGAAGCAACGGTTCTAATGCTAAACAACTATCGAAAAGATGACAAACGCTGCACCAGTTCAAATAGAAGCGCCCCATCAAGGTTTCTTTCTTTCTGTTTTGGCTATCAGTCCGGGTCCATATGTGACAGCTGCTGGGTCTGGACCCCGACCACGGTCCGCCTGTTAGTAGGGTTGCCACCTTTCTCAACCCCAACTGAGGGACTTTCTTGCAGGTGCGCGTGCAGAGCAGCTGACCAACAATAATGGAAATGCAACCGTATCTCATAGCGACGTTTGCATGAGTTTTGCCATGGTTACAGTCGTTTATTATTGGCCAACGAGGCAGTGACTGGAATACGGGACTGGAGCTGCCCCTGACGGGATAAATCATAATCACCCATATTTTGGGATGTCCTGGACAATTCGGGACGGTTGGCAATCCTACCTGTTAGTGACCGCTGCTCTATTGGTATAATTAATCATTCTAGAAAGACTGAGCTGATGTTGCCAAAATATAGTGGTAATGATTACTTAATCACTAATAAACAGTGCATGAGCATTAAACTAAGGAAGCTTATCACATATGGAAGTTAACGAGTGACAAAATAGTGATGGTTAAATGGTTAGCGCTGGGATTGAGAATGTTTGTGATTGGTGGTTCGTTCTGTGATCGACATGTTTGTTAGTTGCCAGTGCAAAGCTGCATGTCGGCCTTGTATCCAAAAACCTTTAAATTAACCTAAATTATAAGACTTTTGTGGTGATGTTTAAGAATAAGAAGTGTGACATTTATTAATTTCACCAATAAAGCGTTGTCCACGCCCCTTAATTTAATTTACGTTACTTAACTCGCACGTCCTGCGATGTGACTATTGCACGTGCGTACATCGTCATGATGATGCTGAAACGATACGTTGTGCAGCCCTAAGTACAGTGATAGTTTTCATAAAGGCAACATCATTTTGGAAGAGGTTCATCTGTTTTTGTTCCGAAACATTTACAGCAGAAACCAGGATGATTTTAAGAACAGGCTTTATTTATCAAGCCAAATGGTGTTTGGATAGAAAGAAGGCAGCTGGAACGGAAAGTCCAACCAGTTGGAGCTCATTATATCCCTGGGGCCATTTAGTGAAGTCTGCCATGAACTGTTCAAATTATACAAAATTGCCATTGCCCTTCCTGCAAGTACAGCTGCTCATAGTTTTTCTTTGGAATGGTACAAAAAAATAGCTTGTGCACAACCATGAAGAATGGGACATGTCAGCCCATGGGAGCCACTTAGCATGAAGCCTACTGCGCGGTTCTGGGCAGAAATCTGTTGCTATGCATAATAAACAAACAAACAAATTTATTTATGACATGTTAACAGTTTTCACTCATCACATGGCTTTAATTTCCCCTTCTTTGTCATTCTGGATTTAAATTATGCAGTTTTTAATAAGACTTTCCCTGATGCAAGTTAAAACACAGCTAGATATTCACAGTAGTGCTCAATGTCATCCTTTAATTGAATGTAGCCCAGAGAGAGGAGCTATCAAGTTTCAGAGAACCAGAATCAGCATTTTCTGTTGCTGACAAGACAATCAAGGTCTAAAAGTAAAATTGATAACAGGAGGTTTCCTTCAGCAGCATGGAGCAAACTGGTGAGAGGTTCACCATTCATGCAATAATGCACAAGCTCACAGACACATATTCCTTTAGTTCTCTCTGTGCATTTGCATGTTTTGCCAGTTTGTGGGGAAGCTGGTTTCATGTATCTTGTCCATATGCCCCCTATAGAGAGGACACATACTGTAAGAGGCTAAAGCAGTGAGGAATGTGCTGTGTAGGGTTATCATAGTTTATCACAGAAGGTCATTGGTTCCAATCCCACAGGGGGCAGACTAATTATATCACTGCTGGGCTCCTGAGCAAAACCCTTATTCCCTACTGACCCAGGGCTGTCCCTGATCTCTGATCCTCACATGTATGTCGCTTTTGACAAAAGCTTCTGCCAAATTAATAAAGTGATTGCATGCCCTTAAGTGTGACCCAGGAGCAAACTATAGTTAAGCAGTGACATTTCTCAGTATTTGAGTGTCCCAACATGTCCATCCATACTTGCTAGACTAGAATCTGCGTATATGTGTATGTGGCCCTGAGATTTACCATAACTTTTGAGTCATGTATTGGGCCGTATGGGTGCAAGCTAAGCAAATCCTCGCTTCAGTAAACTTACAAATGCGATGCTGTTTTTTGTAGAGTCACCAGCAGTCTGTGCGTCATTTATCTCCACAATGAAGAGTTATTATCAAACACTAAGCAGCTGGTGTGTAAACTCAGCAGCAGAAATAAACTCTGCATCCCTGGGGCATTGGCAGAAACATGCTCTCATCCTCCAACAGAATCTCTACCTACCCAAGCACAATCCTCTGGCTGACCACACCCACATAATCTGTACTCCAAGTTTTGTTCCCTTATCTGGTGGCCCAATCCCAGCCCCTCCAGTTCTCCCTGTCAGTTCTCACTCCTTTGTTCCACCTTTTGGCTCTGTCTGTTCAGAGACATGGTTCCTGCTAGCTTTCTCTCTCTCTCTCTCTCTCTCTTTCCTTCTCTCCTCCTGTTCTGTGCTTTTCTTCTAGTTCTATCCTCCCTGTTTGTGTGGCCATGGCAATACCTTCACCTGGTGTTTGCACGTTTGTTACTAATTTAATTACTAGTTTTGTTTTCCCTAGTGTTTGTCAGTTCTTTCTTTCCCTGTTAAACTTTTTTTTAGTTCCCTATTGTTTTAGCTGTATGTTAATTTGTTTCACCTGTTGCTTGCCTGTTGCATGGAGTAAATCTCTGTTTATTGGTTCTTTGGTAACATTCTACACCTGCTCCTTTGTTAACCCAGTTGTTTTTGTGCATTTAAGTACCTGCCATTGTCCTGCTCCTCAGTCTGTCATTGCCCATGTTTCTTTGTGTCACTCTGCTGGTTTCTCTTAGTTCTGTTCCTGGTGTTTTCAGGTTCCCTAAGCATGCAAGTTTATTTTTCCTTTTTATTGTTTAGGATTTAGACCCCATGTGGTCCCTTATTATTTTGTGTTTCCCAGTGCATTCTGTTTTTGTTAATAAACCCCTATTAACAGCTATCCCTCACTGCGAAATCCACTGCGAAATTCACTGCTGTGCCCTTATCTTTGCTGAGACCTGGAACCGCAAAAATATTGTGGACAGTGCCATTGAGCTAGATGGACAGACAATGTTCTGCACAGATAGGACAAGCAACTTCAATAAGAAAAAAGACGCTGCTTATGTCAATAATGCCTGGTGTACAAACGCAACCATTGCCGACATTAAATGCACGGATGATGTGGAACTACTCGCTATAAAGTGCCATGCATTTGATCTGTTATGAGAATACACCAGTGTGATGGCAGTTTACATACTCCCTGACGCTAATGGTAACAATGAAATCTATCAGCAAACAGATGGCATTTTTATTGAAGCTAATGATTTTAATCATGTCAACCTTAGAACAGTCCTCCCAAAGTTTTAGCGACATGTTTCATGCCCCACAAGAAGCAACAATAATCTGGACCAGGTATATACTCATATCAAAGATGGCTACAGAGCTCCATGACAACCTACTTCAAACAACGAGACCATATCACACTACTATTGTTGCCCGCCCATACCTAACTCATCAAACTGCATATACCAATGAATGTGGAGACAATGTAACCACAACAAATACAAAGCATTCCCCCATGGATGAATGGAGAGGTACAAGCCTTCTCGATAGCCTAGGTTGCTGCATTTCATTCAGGCGACAAGGAGTCATATGGTACTGCCAGAAACTCTCTGAAAAGAGCCAAATTGAAAATACCAGCAAAAGCTTCAGAACCACCTTAGCTCCAGCAGAAATTCCAAGGACATATGGCAGATCATTCAAACCATCAACCTACAACCAACCACTACAGAACAAGAAAGAACTGCGACACAACTGCTGAAGCCTCCCTGGCAGATGAACCGAACATATTCTATGCTGCTTTATTTGTATCAAAAACGTCTCAGCATCCAGCTGTTTATCCAGAAGAGGAAGCCTCTCACTGTCAGCATCCAAGGTGAGGAATACGCTACAGAGGATCAACACACACAAAGTGCTGACGATACCGGAGCCTGAATTCTGTGATCGTGTGCAAACCAGCTAACAGAGACCTTCAATATATCATTTGCCCAAGAAAAAGTCTCCACCTACTTCAAAGTAACCATAATTGTGCCAGTTCCCAAAAAATACACAGCAACATGCCTAAATGACTATCTAAGTAGTATAGCTATAACCTCTATCATGACATAGTGTTTTGAGGGTCTGGTCCTACAACATCAGGAACCGTATTGCTGCCACCGTAGAACCGCATCAGTTTACATTCCACTCCAACGGATCCACAGAGGACACAATCAAAACTGCTCTCCAGGTTTTGCTCACCCACCTAGAGAATAAAGACACGCATGCAAGAGCAGAGTTTATGGGCTTCTACTCTGCATTTAGTATTATCACCCCCATGAGACCCATAGCAAAAATACACACTTTAGATTTGAAAACTTCTCCGTACAATTGGATTCTGGATTTCTTGATTAACAGGCCTCAGTCAGTTAAAATGGGTGATTTAAGATCTTCCACAGTTTTGCTGAATATTGGTGCTCCGCAGGGCTGTGTGCTCAGGCCTGTCCTCTCCACCATTTACACCCAGGACTGCAGCCAGCACTACACTGACAATACCATCATCAAATGTGCAGATTATACAACTGCCATTGTGTTGTGACCGCTGTCCGGCAAGCAGGCAGGAAGCGGGTGAGGGTGAGGCAGGCAGGCAAAGGGTTTATAGGGGAAACCCAGGGCAGATGGCAAGAAAACATTAATGATGGATCTGGGGAAAACTGACTCAGACGCAGATAAATACACAGAACATATCAGACTGATGGGAAACAGCTGGTCACAATCAGGGGAGCAGACGTGGTTAATATATATTATGTATATTTAGTAACTATGTTTACATACAGTACCAGTCAAAAGGAGAGTGATAGTGTCACATCACATGACCTGACCACCTGACCTAAACTCAACAGAAATAGTTTTGGAGAAGTCTGACCAGAGAGGAAAAGTGGCCAATGAGTCTTAAGCATTCAAAGGAAATGATGTTTATCATTGTTATGTTGGCGTAAAACTATGACATTATGTCTGTCTTAGACATTATTTTTGCAGCAACCGTCCATACACCCATGTATTTTTTGATTAGATGACTAGCGCACCTTGTACAGCTAATTAGTATCTCACTGACTTTTTAAAACTAATTAGTTAATTAATTGAGTGAGTGAGTGAGCTGGTGGTGAAAATGAATAAATATACTGTATGAAATGGCTGAGGTGCCCCTGAAGACGAACGCAGGCACTGTATAAACACTGAAACTGAATAGAACAGTGGAAACACAAGGAGGTCAGAAGCCAGACTGCAAGGTACACACATGGATGGGGATTTATACAAAGTTAAGATACCTTGAGTATCGTTAAATAAGCCACTTAAATTTGCATTTGCATTCTGCTCTCCCTTCACCCATGCTTGGCCGTTTGTGGATTCATAGAGGATTTAGACAATAACTTAAAAGGTAAATAATAAAGTGATTACTTTTTTTCTTAAAGTAAGCAGTTAAGTAATCAGATGACAATTTCAGACAAGTAATTGGTAATCAGTAATGGACTGATCTTTTTTGAGTTGCTTCCCTAACACTGGAAACAGCACACACTGAGCTCAGCTGGATGTCACCTTGTGATGAATGGCACTTGTAGAGGTTTCACTAACACAGGCAGGAGCATCTTTCACAGGTACCGTTCTCTTAGGATTACAGATTAGTGCCCTCTGCTGTTTACTGTGAGGATTGTGGCCCTAACCCTGGCTGCTGGTCTTTTAAGTAAATTGATAGACACACAGACTTTATTTACTTTATTTGCTGTTATTGACCAGCACAAAGGGTATTATTTTATAATAAATACAGACAATCAGATCCTTCCTTATATGAAGTGACTGTGTGCTTTTTGTGTGTTCTGCCAAAAATATGTCCTGCAGAACCTAAAACAACAGTAACACCTTTTCATGCACAAAATTAGGAGCCAATGAAAACTCACTCATTTCAATGACGAGTATTACATTACATACAGTTGGATTCCGGAGGCTTTTGGCCCATATAATGCATAGTCATGGAAACAGCCACTCCTAACCGCTGACCTCGTGATCACATGACTCATGTTTCCTGCCATTCACTGTACCTCACAGCTCCCTCATTTGCTCCATGCCTTCCCTCCTACTCTCATAACCCCCATTCTAGGTTTCATTTCTGTTTAATGTTCAGACAACCGTCGGCCCAGAAGGTTATGTAACATTCTACACTTTATATCTCAGTACTGAGCATTCAGTGCCTGGATCCGATGCAGGGGAGGATCTATTGTATTCCGGCTACAGTATGTTGTACTGTCACTAGGGGGCACCAGGCATCTTCTCAAGGGTCTATTATAGCATCTCCAAACACCCCTATAATCATTTAAGAATGACATTTGTGGCTTTTTTGACTAAAACTCCCCACTGCAAAAATTTCCACTTGTTTCCACACAGTCACACACAGTACACGCCCTCACAGACATGCAAGCACATAGAGAGAGACAAACGTACAGTAGACACAAGTATGTATATATATGAATACACACAGCTTGGAAAGAACACACAAGTGTTTGAGTGCAGCAAAGGATCTTTGTTGGTTTTAATGATTGACAGAGAGGTTAACCCAGAATAAAACTCGTTTATAGCTAATGCACATGCACAGTCTTAGAGATGAAAGCTAAAGACAGAGAGGTTAACCCAGGATAAAACTCGTTTATAGCTATATGCACATGCACAGTCTTAGAGATGAAAGCTAAAGGACTTGATTGTTGTTTCAGCTTTTTTTTCGAGGTGGTCAAGAAGCTGTTTAACTCCACATGGAATTGATTCTTCTCCTGGACTTAAGTAACACTCTCCAGGCACTGGGGAAACAAGCTTGCAGTAAAATCACAGCTTTATTTCCTCCCGTTTTTCCTTTTTCGGTGGCCCTCTTTTCTCTCCTATTCGACTTTTCCGTTGTTTTTATGCCAATGTGATCTAATCTAACATAAAGAGAAACAAGCGGCTGGCAGATACTGTAGGAAAAGGGAAATAGTGAGGCTGTGGTGTAACATTTATCTCATGGAACCTACAAATAAACCCTCCACAGACATAATTACACACACAGCACATCTCCTCTCACCTCCAGCCATCACCCCCACATTGAAGCTGGACATGAAGCTGGACATGAAGCTGGACATGAAGCTGGACATGAAGCTGGACATGAGGAGAACAATCCGGACAGTGTGGAAGCAGCTACCGGGGAATTCCTGGTCTGGCGAGGCTGCTCAGCAAAAGCATTGATCCTGTGTTACTGCTATAACTTGGCTATAACTACTGCTATAATATGGTTCTCAGATCGTGTGTCTGCTGAATCTCATATGCACCCCCCTACCCACCCAGATATTGGTTCCTCTTCTTACATCAGTGTGGTTCTTGCCATAGCTTCTGTCAAGGAACTCACACCGTATCTGCAAAGTTCAACCTATCGAGGAGGGGGCTGCTCAGTCCCCCCACCATACAGCTGAAATTGAGACCCTGATCATCAAAGACTCTTAGAGGTGCAGATTCTTCCTTTACAACAGGCAGAGAATTGATGCTAATTCTGGTCACCTGTTACTTTGGCTACAGTCCTCTGCTTCTGTTCCATCTGTACCATGACACACAAATTGAGCCCTGATTTGTTTTCATACTTTCTAAATACATAAATCAAATCCTACTATTGGCTGCCAGTTGTAGCTCCCGCTCTGAATTCCTCAGTTCAAAAAGTATCTTTGGACAGTGGTTCCGTCACACAAATCCATTCAGCATCCTTTGGGTCTGAGGCTGTCCCTCCAACTTCCACAAACCCACCCCCTAAGCACATTCTGCTGAAATACTGACTCTGACTATTGCAGACTGGGGAGACATCTACGGGACGTCCACTGCATTGCTGGCCAAGACCCTGAGCGCTTCCTCAGTCTCTATGTTCCACAATCTCAGCCTTGATTTGTTATTTGCTGACTGAAAACTGCAGCACTTTACCTCCTTATGCCCCAGCATTTTTTTTTTGTACTCATGCTTAAGCCTGAAATTAATCAATGTAAAAGCTTAAATTGCCGTTAACAAATGATGTGCTTCAGTGCCATGGCAAGAGGAGCATTATGAACACTGATTATTAATTACCATTAAAATGAATAAGTAATTTTTGATTTACAGTGTACACTGTGCATGTGGAGTAAGCTTCTCTCCCGGACGTGTTTGTCAGCTATTGCAAATGGCATGCTAATCCATGGTTTAAGCTTCTGTTAGGCCCCAGAAATGTTACTGCTGATGTATGACGTCAGACAGACTTGAATAGTGAATGAAAGGATGTAGCTGCATTAGTTTTTTAGTGTAAAGCCTAATTAAACTCCCTGGAAATCCAGCTGTTTTGAAAGAACTGCAGTGGCTGACAGATAAGCTTGAATGTCATGGGACCATCTGGTAATCCATAAAAAACAACTCTGAATGATAGGACACATTCGATAGCAAAAATGTCAATTAAATACAACATTTGGATGAGAAACTTGCCCTATTTCTTTCCTTATTTAATAAAAGTTTCCTTTATTAGACGATGGCATTATTAATGGCATATTTCAACCATCTGCATGTAATTACTTCTCTGATGATAATTCAAATCCAAAGAAACAAACCTGTCTGTTTGAGGGGGTGGGCAGTTTCTGGCACAGATTGTAAATATTTTCTCAATGGTATAGAAACAGGGCCCTTTTTGGAACTGGAAATAGCAGCACCGGATTGTCAGATATCTGTTTCGTAACCAAGACATACCTGTCACCCCTATTACCTTCGACCAATTATTCCTGACTTTGGGGATAAAAATATTATGAAAACTTCCCCAAACTGTCATCCATGCTGAAAGAAGAAAGAAACAAAACACCCATGCTTGGGTCACGTTTTTTTAGTTTAAGATGATAAAAGTTTCCTATAGATTTAGTCAACCAAATAAACAGCACATGGAGTCAATGAAACTAGCACGTTTAGTCATAGTCTAAAATATTACTTTCCCATTGCTTTGGGAATTTCATTTTTCCATCCATCCATCCATCATCTCCCGCTTATCTGAAGTCGGGTCGCGGGGGCAGCTGCCTCAGCAGGGAAACCCAAACTTCCCTCTCCCCGGCCACTTCGTCCAGCTCCTCTGGGGGAATCCCGAGGTGTTTCCAGGCCTGCCGAGTGACATAGTCCCTCCAGCGTGTCCTGGGTTTTCCCCGGGGTCTCCTCCCAGTGGGATATGCCCGGAACACCTCACCAGGGAGGTGTCCAGGAGGCATCCTAATCAGATGCCCGAGCCACCTCATCTGACTCCTC
>JAODKE010004211.1:0-10117 GCA_026779605.1 Mormyrus hasselquistii
ATATATATTACACACAACCTTTCATTAGTACCTCTGCCAGTTCTGGAGCATCAACAGGATTCTGGTGAAGTCCCATTGTCCACAATTGTTGTGGGGACAGATTTTGCTCTGTTCTAAGATGATGATTATCCCAACCCACCCTGAAAACATCAAGATCCCTCTGCAGACGTGGAAGAAATACATGCTGGGCACAGAACAGGTGGATGATATCACAGGGATCCAGAACACTTTCATGCTCAAGGCCGGGAAGAGTCTCGTAGTACACGTTTGAAATGGTCATCCAAACATCTCACCACAAACGCTCTATTCTGTTACAGGAAACCTAATTAACCTGACATTTGTACAATATATTTGAACTTTCAAAAGGATCACTGTTGAAGGCAACATCTGACAATTCCAGCTGACATTTAACAAAAACAAATAAAAAAATCTACATACTTTTGATTGTGCACACTTTCCCGACAGGAAGCTTCCCCTTCCACAGTCTCTAATAGTGAACATGCATCGTGCTAATCCAAGCTCAAATGCTGTATCATGCAATATTAACCTATAGGTAAACTCAAATAGTTCGTCATTGAACTTGGACTATTAATGACATGTGAAAGTAAATGTCTATGCTTATTGTTAAAGACGCACAAGGCTGGTCACAACACAGACACTGTCGAATTACAGTCGATTCTGGCAAACAGATATTAACGAAGACAATACACATTAAAAGGCATAATCGTGAGCTGAACACAGCAAGAAGTGTAAAATTTCAAGAACACTAGGCAATATCATAAAGGTAGTTAATGCTAATGCTACAGTATGCTTAATTTCCCGCTCTGGCAAATTCCCCACCAACAGACACCCCTGCCCCGCCGATGACGATCAAATTGCATTTTATATATGGTGGCCACGTTTTACCAATTTGTGATTATGCTTTATTAATTATGTTCCCACTGTATACGTTTCACTACACAGCCTAATGCACCACTTTCATTTAGGGCACTAGGCATCTGGCTGGTATGGACAGATCGAGGCAGGGTAAAATTGAGTTTTATTTTATATATTATTATATTAAGAGAGGGGCGATTAAACGTACGGTAAATAGCCTACGTAGCACGATTTATGTGTACCGCTGGAGTAAAACATGGGCACAATTTTTAGTTGAGTATTTGTTAAAAAGTTAGGAAACGTGTCTTATCTGAGCGCTGGCGCCAACAGGTGCTCCACGTGAATCGGATGCCATCTTCAACAACTTCCCCACGGATAGCCACTGCAGGCGGTTACTATATATGCCTATGGCACAGAGGCCATCCATTTACCTATATTAAACTGAAACATGAAAATAAAACATTTATTTAAAAAAAAAATCCAGCACTGAAACAAAATAATTTTTAAGCAAAAAAAAAAACTTTCAAACACGTCTTTTTAGTTTGAATACATTGTTGTGCTTTTTAAAGTTCAACAGCAAAACTTTAACTTTCAGTTTCAGATTATTTTTTCAAATTAACGAAACTTTTGGCCCTAATTTAGCTCCAGGGAGCTAATTAGCTGTTGAGGGGTTGCACCTGTCCGGTCCCACCCCGTAGGCGTGACAAACTCATTTAAGAGAATCACTAAATTACAGTGTAGCATCTTCCTCAAATGTCTTAGTAAAGAACTGGCTTCAAATGTGCAAAATAAAATAATAAACAAGTCACTCCATCCAGTCATATTCTGACATTTTGGATATAAGAGACAAGACCTTGGGGTTCACTGCAATCCTTTTTTCTTTTTTCTTGCTTCTCCACTTTGCAACCACTGTCAAGGTTGATTTTGAAGATGCACCTATTGGCAGGACAGTGCATTAAAAATAATGATAATTTATTTAGAGGAAGTCAGGACAACTTTGGAGACAAACTTTCTGATCATGTTTAAAGTATAATTTTAAACTCAAGACTGGAACATATTGTAAAATTATTGACTTTATTATTAATCAATATACTATTAAAACAGACGAATATTTCATGCAGATTCTTGTAGTGACCAACTGTCCCAATAAGCACGAGGCTAAGATAAAGAATTGAACTAAGGGTTCAATTTTTTTTTTCAATTAGTCAATTGCTCACGGTCTTAGTAACGCTTTTGTTTGTATTCTTAAAATAGTAGCATAAAGTCATATAAAGTCGTATGAACAGCGCTGCAATCTGAATGTCTCTCTTTACACGAGGCGCAAACTTGGGCTACATGCTAACGTAAACCTACAATCACCATTACTATCATTACTACTACGCTTCAGCTTCGCTACTAGCTAATAATGCCGATGCAAATAGTATTGTTACACAGATAAATTAAAGATTCAGTACAACATTACGACTTACCAGGTTAGAACAGCGAACGTCTTCTGCTGAACTTATCCTCTTCCCGCGCGTCTACACTTTATTTGAGGGGCGCACACTTAGACTAACTGATTGTGAAATGACATACAGGGTTAAGGTTTCTAGTAAAGGTGGCTGACCCAAGTTCCAACAATTGTCGGTATTATAGTAATTTGTATGTTCTTTACATGTCAAACTAGGATTTCTATTTACTGCATAAAAATAATACAATATTTGATAAGCAAGGAAATTATTATGATGTCAACTGTTGTCAGGAAACTTGCTTAATACGCCATGCAACATTTAATATGCATTTTTGTCTGTGTGACTATTACTCTGCATTGTTCGTACACAGTAGTTTTGTAAATAATTTTACACTGTTATGTTTTAATATCCTTTAACGTACAGAGCTAGCGTAAACAAGCACTTATGTGTAGCGATTAGACGAGACAGTGATTTCCCAGGCAACTTTGCGGCTGTTCAGCCAATCCATAGCCGATGTTCATCCGTTTGAATCTGAGCGCCAGAAGGGCTGCTGGTAAATCTTCACATATTCTGCTCAGCCGTAGAATTTGGCTGCACAGGAGTTCCGGTCCACGCTTATTGTCAACATTTACGACCAAGGATAGGTAACGTCCTGATTGAATGTACTTTTTATACAGTTTACTGTTATCATCACGTTATGATGGCTACGCTGTATTTATAGTTTGTCAGTATGTGATAAAGCTGTGAATCAAAGAGGCAGGGACAAATAGCTTTTTAAAAAATACTTCACAACACCTAAAAAGTCAGGTCAGCAACAACACTGGTGTTAGACTAAGATCGGTTTGTGAATTAATTCACAAATGGATTTTGGCAAATTATGCATGGCGATAGCCATATAACACGGGTGTCAAACTACAGTCCTGGAGGGCCAGAGCCCTGCACATTTTTGGGTTTCCCCTCATTTAACACATCTGATTCAACTTCTTTGTACTAATTACCACATAGCTCTTGAGCTGAATCTTTTGTGGTGGAACAGGGAAAGAACTATGCTAAACAGGGCTTCGGCCTTCCAGGATTGCAGTTTGACAACCCTGCCATAAATGGAATCAGTAAGGCAAACAAGAAGACGAAGTCCCAAAGATGATGCACTATGTCATATTTCACAGGGAAGGCTTGAAGTCAAATGCATAAATTCATACAAGGGTGAATTAAACACACAAATTCTTGCTCTAGAGAATTTCATATTAAGGCATATTATCTTTTAATGTTTATTATTTGTTGTATCTTTGCTGAGCCTTTGTGATTGCACACACCTGTTTAATACAGAACAGGAAATTTACTATTAATTATTTTAAATGTATATGTATCGCAGTGAAGCCATCATGTTTTGTTATAGGCTTATTTCTTCTGTTTCATTAGTGTTGACACTGCCCAGAAGGACAAGTCCCTTTGCCAACTAGTAAATGACAACCACACGACCCAAACTGTAAAATGAAGAAAATTGTAATGGACATTGCACCTGGAGAGGATAGAACTTGTGATTAT
Organism: Mormyrus hasselquistii; assembly: GCA_026779605.1. Taxonomy (NCBI): domain Eukaryota; kingdom Metazoa; phylum Chordata; class Actinopteri; order Osteoglossiformes; family Mormyridae; genus Mormyrus; species Mormyrus hasselquistii. Next base: position 3,873 of record JAODKE010004211.1, read on the forward strand.
GATGAATCAGAATGGCCATGGAGGTGCAAGGTACTTACTTTTTTCTCATTTTTTTGTGTGGCAAGGACATTATTATAGAACTTTTATACCTGAAGGTGCTATGGTTACATTTTTGGAACCTTTAACAAACATTCTGTGAACGTTCCATTGAGGTACTGGTATAGTTTTTGAGGTTTCAAAAGGAGCAGGAGAAACACCTGCAAGCAAACACACTAGAGTGTGCTGTCCTAGTAACTGATAATTGTTTGGACATTATTATTTCTTTTGTTTTATTACTATATATGTCTTTCTATAGGAGCTTGACCCATGTTCAACAAGCTGTTGAATATTAATGTTTGAGTTATAGAAAAGCTGCATCTAAATCAGTCATACAAATATTCTGTCACCAAATCTAGATACATATACTAATATAAACAATAGCAGTGACGACTATCCACTACTTTTTTGCGTACTGTAATAATGATCATGCTAAAAACAGATTGCAATGCTTTAAACAAATACATTTATGTAGTGTGCATATTGTCAGTGATTGGCTGCTCACTGCTCCATACAATGTCTGTTTCTATTTTTTCACAGATTGTCAGTGGAATTATTGTGACATAAAATGTCATGGAAGAAAGTGGCATGAATTTTCCAAGACTTGAGGCTTCACCTTTAAACCAACCCTCTTAAAATGGACATATTTCTGAAAGTTGCTGAAAACCTACAGAAAGATTAACTGCTGAGTGAATGAAGACTAAGACTGAGCACAGTAACAGTAAACAGTTGCATATTTGTGATACTTGATAGTCTCAACTTCTGAAGTTGTTCAACACCCGTTCCATTTTACTGGCACAATGTGGACTTAAGCCAAGCAGCAAAATGTTTATACGTAACAAGCTAGGAAGGAGAGCAGGTTAAAGATGTTCATAAAAATGTTCATGATAACCTTATGAGCTACAGCAACATTACTGTGCAGTATCGGGCATGGTTGGCAGTGGGATGCAAAGGGTGTGGAAAATTTAGCTGGTTTTAAGAATGTAGCTAAGAACCAATGTAATGATTTAGTTTTGTTCTTGTTTTTGAGCTTTAGTGCCATACACAGTTGCCTCAAAGTATTCAGGCCCCTTTACTCTTTGTATATTTTGTAAATGTAATTTTAAATAATGTAAATTCAAATTTTTAAATGTGTTTAAATATTAAAAACATTTATGTAAGTATTCAGACCAGCAATTCAGCAGTTACAGCGGAGAGTTCTTGGAAGCATATTCACAAAGCTTCTCACAGTTTTATATAAAAAATATATATATAAATTTGCGGAATATTTAACAAAAAACTATTTTCTTTGTCATTACGGCAAAAATGTTTTATGCATTTAATGTCATATATTTAATTTACAATGTAGTAAAGTATGGAGTACTTTTTAAGGTAACTGTCTTTTAGTAATCTAAGTCCCATTTCATTTGTATGAACCCCCAGTTCATTTGTATTTTTTTTCAAAATCAAATCAAATCACTTTTATTGTCACATCACAGTACAGTACATGGTACATTGCCTGTGCGTGAAATTCTTGTGTGCAAGCTTCACAGCAGTAGTGGTGTACAAATATGGAGTAGGGAAATATGTACAGGATTGAGTTTGGGTAAGGGAAATATGTAAGTATAATTTATTATAATTATATTATAATATAATATATTATAAGTATAATTTTTGTAGCATATTCTGATGCTATAGCTCACACAAACTGAAATGAGCTGTAATGCTATAATTTTCTTCCCTTTTAATATAAGTAGTTTTATATAAAACTCCTACTAAATATATGTAGATCTTCGTATGTTCAATGGTTTTTGTTTTTTAAGCATGAACCACTTGTTTAAGTCCTACCAAGTCAGACTGACTAGGCCAGTCTGACACCTTCATTTTGTTTGTTTTGAACTCTGGATAACTTTCTTGCTGCATAACCCAGTAGCAGAAATCCAACAGAATCCCACTGACCACAATTTGGAGCAGAAAATTTCCTGAATATTTATTGTTGTAGTTTTTGATTTTTAATTCAAATACATATTCATAGAGCTCTTGACATCACATCACTATTTCATGTGCCACCATGTTATCAGGAACAGCTTAAGCGAATTACCCTTGTGTGGATTTCAAGCCACTAGAGTTTGTTATGCACTTTAATTCTGATGCATTGAATGTGTAGGATCACACCAGCACGTACTGTATGATTGAGCTTGAATTCCAGGTGGCCCGAGACAAGGCCTAGCCTGGTACAAGAGGTACCCATTAGCCTAAGCACCAAAGGGGGGTTAGTGACCCCACACACCCATCCAGACACACACAGATAACAGGGGAGGCCAGCACTCCCAACTTTTACGACCCAAAGATTTAGGGACCTACAGATGACAGAGTGGACCTCACGGACGGGGGTCCCTCGACTTGGCACGCAACCCCCTTTCAGACATCCTGCTTTACATATCACTCACCCAACAGACCAACACTCTAAAGAAAGTTTCTTTTAAGTTTGGCTTTTGTATTCCCTGTATACTGATTTACTCATGACTCCTACTCTCAATATCCAGATAGGTCATGAGTGGATGTGTCTTTAGATAATCTGCTTTGTGTGCCACCCTTATAACCATACTCACGAGTGTCACCTATTTTACCCCTGTACATTTGAATACATGTAAACTTGAATAAATAAATAGGTATAGCTACCACTACATATATTTTTGTATGACCATAACAGAAGAATCTTGAAAAGTGAATAAGTCTAACCAGGTATCTTATTGAGTCCTAACTTTCAGAGATTCTCCTTTCTTTGTGTAAAACCCCCCCTTTTCTTTCACAGTTCTTTGTGGCCCTTATCTGATCTTTGTGTCCTGTTGGCAAGTTCTTTGTGTTCTACCATGCTGCATTAAGAGGAACTGGATTAAAATGTATGTTATCCATTTTGGAGAGAAGATCAAGTGGTACAAGCCACACCAACCAAAATATGTTGTTCCAGATGTATAACTTAGATTTGTAATACCACCCACTAACGGCCACGCCTATATAAGGATAATGTGTGCTGTCTGAAGGTGAATATGTTATGCAATGTCTGTACCAAGTGTAACATCTGTTGGGATGCAACCCAAAACATCCACACTGTTTACTGATGTGAGTCAGTAACATGCATGGTATTCAATAATTGCTAATTAATTAATACATATGGTGTGGGGTGTGAGCTGCTAGGCTGGTATGACATGTTTGGTATCAGAAGTTACACCAGCTTAATGAAAATCATCAAGTAAAGTAGATGGAGAAATGTCTTGTCTCCAACAAAGGGTGTAAGTACTCCAACAGCAGGAGAGAGACACCCAGCAACTTCTGGCTGAGACACAACGAGATGCAGCCCAAGCTCAACATTGCATTGAGAACTTGGAGCAAGAACTTCAACCAAGAATGTCTGTCCCATGAGAAGGAATGGACAAGAAGGCGGGATGCCTCAAACAAGCAAAAAGCTCCAACGTGCCCTGGAAGAGCTCAGAGCTGAAGCTGATCAGCAAGAACAGCAAGCCAGAGCCACCAGAGAAAACTTCGAAGCCAGACTGGCCCAGGCTGAAACACTCTTGGACAGAGCCCACACAGAGCTCAAAGACAAGAATAGTTGGATCCAGGCCCTGGAAAACCATCTGGCCGAGGCATGGAGATGCCTGCACAAGCTTAATTACCAACTGATCAGTTCCCAGGAACAGCTCACTGATTCCAGACTGAAACATCAGGCTGACGCAAAAGAGATTGACCGGATGAGAGGAGAATTAATACAAGCATATGAGGTGAAGTCAGAATTCGGAGCCTCCTACAATTCAGCGGTGGCACTGACTTCCTCTCCAACCATGCTGTCTCCCCCAAGGCACTCGGACCACGCTCAAGGGACCTCTCATCGGGACAATGTACCGCCTTGTCCATCACCGAACTTTGAGGAACCAAGCGCCTGGAAGGTCTCTCTCAGAGAAGGCACCCCAGATGAAACAGGCCTACCGAAGCAATACCAGCACCGGGTTACCACAAAGGAGCTTGATAAAGTAGCTCGGAATATCAACACGTTTACCCCAAATCCCAGAGGAGGCCATGACATTCATGCCTACCTCCAAGACATTGACTTCCACCTCCAAAGACTGGACAATGTGACCAATGAGGACAGAATCTACCTCATCAGAATCACATCTAGCCTGGAGGTCCGCAGCTTCCTGGATCGACAGCCCAGTGGAATCAAGGCCGACTCCAAGCTGCTACACGAAGCCCTGATTCGAGAGTTTGCTGATCCTGAGTCAGAACAAGGTATTGCTGTCGCCATGGATGTCAAGCAGAGCAGACAAGAAGCTCCCCAAGCCTACTACAATCACCTTCGTTGGGCATATTTTGGGTCCAGAAATGAGCCAGACATGGAAGAAGATGCAAATTTCAAGGCTCTCTTCCTTCGGAATCTCCATCCAACTATTAACCACTACCTGGGGCTCATGACTTGTCCCCGCACCATGACAAGTCAACAACTGCGAGACCTGGCGATCAAGGCGTACCACAGACAAAGAGCAGCAGCCGAGAAAGCAACCAAAGCTCCGGCAGTGCTGAACCTTGGCACTACAGACTCCAACCTGGAGTTGGAAAATGACTATCCTCAGCCTCAACCACCACTCCACGGTGAGTGTTACCCTGGTCCGCTTTCACAGCAGTCAAAGACCTAGACGGACCAGTGGAAGACACGGCGCTCTTTTAACAAAGGGAAACCAAGACCCATGGAGCCGTGGAACAAGCGGGGAGATCGGCTGGGAATCCAGTTCCCTAATCCAAGCTCTCCACTAAGTTCCTGACGGAATCCACCATGAAACCGTCGTGACAGAAGGAAAGGTTATGATCCAGACTCAAAGCCTGGACGAACCATGAAGGAAGACAAGTGGGTTCTACTCCAGTTGCTGTGTGATTTCTTTGCTCAGCATCCCCTCAAGGGTCAGGAAGACTTTCAGAAGAAAGATCCAAAATGACTAGGATGGAAAAACAAATCATGCAGGACCCCACAACCCTCATCTGAACCCACACCAGACAATGCCCACAAACTCCCTCAGATGTCAGCCTCAGATGACACTCAACAGCCATCGGCCTTCCCTACCAGACATATTGGAACAACTGAAGAAGTCTCACCTCAATTCGAAAGAGCTGCTGACTCCTGCTTAGTAAGAGCTCCTGGTGTCACTGCACCAGCACCCGCCGGTGCCTAACAACACTGTCCTGATTGTGTGCCTTGACTCAGAGCACCAATCCGTCTATGGTGATGCCTCACCAGTTCCTGGCCAGGTCCCTGTGATACGGCTCCTGGGTTGACCTGGTGGAAAGGGGGGTAGCCAAGAAATTCTACCTCTCCATCACCCTGGAAGAAGTTCTCACCTTCGAGGCCCTCATCGATACTGCAACAAACATCACCCTCATGTAAGCCAGTCTCTTTCACCAGGTGCAGCACCTAGCCGCCCAGAAGAGCAAAAACCTCCAGCCGAGAAAATGCTCTTTGGATGTGCAAGCATATTCACCAGTGGGCACCAGGATGGATCACATGATCCCCCTCAATTTGTCCATTGGCCCCATGAATGTAATGCACCCTGTATACATTTCCCAAATTAAGTCCATTCCTCTCCTCATTTGGAAAGGTTTGCTGAACCAGTTAGAGCCATTGTTAGACTTCCAACATCTGAAGATTTGGGCTCAAGTCAGAGAACCGCTGCCATTGTGGACACCTGACACATGGGAATGTCAAACCCTGGCTGTCTCCTCTGACCTTACTCCGCACCATGGAGTGTACCCTGCAGGAGATCACTGTCTCAACACGAGAGACTCATGCCAGCATCATGACTCATTCCTGTGCAGGCTGGATCATACCCCAGGGTCCTTCTGCCCCACGATCAGGAAAGGCATTCGGCTCCATGGCATGGAAGCCCTACATGTCGTAATGACATGCAGCGACAAAAAGGACTAAATGTCATGTTGAGCTTGCTGATAACCAACATCTGACAATCCATGCTATAACTGCCCAGCCCGATGCAGTACAGTCACCCAGCTGCTACTATTCTCAGGAGGGACCAGCAGCACCCAGTATTTTGGACACGTCAACGCCAATGGAACCATTGCAGCACCACTACTTTGATGAAAATATCTGTTAAGACATGATCACTATTTATGTAGATGGATGCACATTCAAACATCAGGGAACCCTGAAAGCTAGAGCAAGCATTCTG
>JAODKE010004212.1:0-10099 GCA_026779605.1 Mormyrus hasselquistii
GAATGAGCTGCCACTGCACATACGCTTGGCTCCTTCTTTGGCTGTTTTTAAATCTCATCTTAAAACCCATTTTTATGTCCTGGCATTCAATACAGCATGAATGTGTTATTTAGTTACGTGTAATTTGTATTTTGTCTCATGTTTTCTTTGTGTTGCCCTCTTCGTTTGTCTATCAAGTCGTATCTCCTTGCTTGTCCAGCACTTTGGTCAGCTGTTATTGTTGTTTTTAAAGTGCTTTATAAATAAACTTGACCGCACTAAAAATTCTTTCTAAGGGGGTGCTGGTGGCTGGAATGCACAAGTACTTTTTTGCCAGCTGAGACAATCAGGGGAAGTTGTGTTCATGTAGCCTCCACCAGTCCAGAGAGTTAGACTCACTGTCTGCATCAGGGCACATCAGGTACCTTTCCAGCTCACTCTCCACTTTTTGTTTTTCAGTGAGAGGCAAAGAATTATCTTCTTGGCACTGTTTTTTGAAAAATCGCCCCAATGAATTGCGTTGCTTCTTCATGTCCAGTGGCATAGGTGGTCCACTGACAGCTCCTCCTTCTGCACCTTGGTCTGCTGCTCCCTCAGAAGGCCCTGCCTGTGATTGACCCTGGTCCTCATCCATGATCTCAGATACAGCTCTCATTTGAATGGCCCCTACCTTCTCTGGTCTGATGTATTGGCATTTAAACCTAGGATCCACGAAAGTAGCCATGTCAAGGAGATCATCTGTGTCAGGGTCAGGATCATCTGTGTCTGACTACGGTCAAACTTTAAATATCCAAAAAACTGCCATACTGGCGAGCTGACTTTTCCTCTTTTATTTACAGTTTCCTCGATCTCTGTGGTACTCATTTTCTGCTTATGAAGAGGAATCCAGCAGACCAGCACGAGACAACAATATGGCGCAGCCAAACGTGATACTGGTATATGATTGGCTGTTAGCGTATCACTCCCTACATTGCTAGGTTATCAGAGAGCGAGTGCCTTTGTTAACGTTAATGTTTTGCATTACTATGTTTAAACAAAAATAAACACTTCAGCAATGTGAATTATAGAGTGTCTTATACTGTTTTTTTTTCAGCACAAACCAGGCAATATGATGAACATTTGTTTTTTTACTTTGACCAACTATATAAACAAAACAGGGCAAAAATTAGCTTTTTAAAAAAAATGTATTGTTACTGTCAAACACACAAATACAAATGACGTCTGAAGCTTTGTGATCATCATGGGTGAGCGGTGTAGAGAAGAGGGAAGGACACACAACAGTAACAGAAAACCAAGTCTTTCATAAGAAAATCCAAAAACCATCCAGGAATATGTGGTCTTGACGACTAAACAACGTCGTAAAAACGAAAATCAAACCAAAACCGGAGGCTCGTGCTCCTCGCGCTTTAAAACAGGGCAAAACATTCTCTCCCACGTCCTTAGGGCGAGCGAATCCAATCCTCACGTGCTCCGTAGAATGGCAGAAAGCAAAGTCTAGAAAACCAGAGTCGGATATATTCCAGGGCATCGGACCAATGTCCAAAATTCAACGAGGAGCACAAGCCTAAAACGAGATGACAACATGAACAGGAGAAAACAGGCAGAACGGGAAAAACCAGGTCAACATTTAGCAAAACTCCAAACACACCAACTCACACACAAGGGATGAGTGACACACGAACAAAGACTCCGGCGCAAACTGGGTGATTTAAAGGAAAATGCAAACGAGACATGTGCGAACACTAACGAGGAAGACGCGATAAGTAGGGAAGGAGTGAAGGGAGCCGGAACCCGGAAGTGCGCCGTAAACACAGAGAGGAAAGAGAAAAGGGGAAACAAAGACACGGCAGACTCGAAACGAAAAATGGCAAGTTGAATTCCACGTGGATGTTGGCCCGTGGAAAATACGTGATGTGTTCAATGTAAGTTCAAAATGTCTACAAAGCAGACACAAATCACATAAATTCACTCATATTTTTAGCAATAATTTAGTTATATTTCAAAACAAACAATACAAAATGCACATAAAAACTGGGTGAAGTGCATAATACTGACAGAACTTATAAAAAAAGGCAATACAAAAAGACTAACAAACAAAACACCTAAGACAAGATAGACAACTGTCTAAAACAGCAGAATAAACAAAAGTACAATAACATTTACACTGTGTCCAGTCTGTCTTTCCTCTTAGGTGCATTTCTCAACCGGTTGGCAATGAAGCTGAGGGCAAAGGCTTCTGTAACAGCATGGGCCTTTACTACACTGTCAATAAAAGGACAAAAATGTTTAGTATAATTTAGATGCATGCACTTCAATTTATCAATACAATCATTGTGTTGATATAAAAAAGACACAACCACATAAGGCACTGTTCAATTACTTACCAGTTATTAATTTGCACAGCACTGTCAACTTTATCCCCTTGTGATCCCTTCATGTTTAGTTGACACGTGAATTGGTAAAGAATTTAGAAGAAAACAAACATCTATTTATCTTCAAATAACTATTTCACATGATTAACAAAAGGCAAATAAGATCTTCCTGGTATTCAGACTATGATCTAAGCAAATTATTGTATCAATTAATGTCTGACGCAATTATTGTAGATACAATATGAGTGTGATTTCATATTATAAGCAGACATTTTATTGATGGATGCAAGATAACATCAAAATCACATCAGAATCAACCAAAATTGCTTATTTTTAATGTCATCAGCATCGGACCGATTGTCATATAACGGAGAGTGCCCGGAGTGCAGACAAAAGCACAGGATGCCAGAAGTTGGGACAAATACGAGGTTTTTAAAGGAAAGCAGTGACAGGAAAAGCAAACATGCATTGACAATACAATGACCGGACTGGGGAAACAAAATGAAACGCGGACTAAATACACTGAACTAATTACAGCAACAGGAAACAGCTGATGAAAACGAAGGGGCCAGGAGTGAACGAAGGAGAAACAGGAGAATGAGGAGCAGACACAGGGGGCACAAACACAGAAAGCAAAAAGACAGGGTGCAAGGAGGCAAAGGGCGGGGGGAAACGGGTAGCTGGAGGGAAGCCCAGCAGGCGAGACAGTCACAGGGGCGGCAGGCGACTGCAGGCGATCCTCCAAATCCACTAGGGAGGGAGGAGCGTCGGTCCGGCAGTCCGGGGCCTCCTTGGGGACAGGGGCCTCGGGCGGCATCTTGGGTGCAGCAGGGGCCTCGGGTAGCATTTTAGGTGTTGCTGGCACAGGAAGCACAGGGGGCGCTGCAAGCATTGCTGGCACCGGAACCACAAGGAGTGCTGCGGGCGAAGCTGCAGGCACGGGAACCACTGGGGGCGACAAAGCAGGAACCACTAGAGCCAGAGCAGGAGGCACAGGAGGAACCACTGGGGCCAGAGCAGGAGGCGCAGCAGGAACCGCCAGCACAGGAACCACGGGGGGTGCTGCATGAACTTGTCCCTTCACAGCGTGCACTCCCCGTCTAAAGAACCTGGGGACCCGCGGGATAGAGCCTTCAATAGACCTGGCCCCTTTTAGGACCAGGCACTTCCCCAAAAAGGGGTGTGCTGCCAATGTTTGTAGCTAAGCAGCGGGCGGACAGTCAGGGCAAGCGGTAGCCGGCGCAAACACCGCCTGATTAAGCAGTGGGAGGGATTCCTCCCGACACACAGCAGGGCCGGCAGCGGAGACTGTGACGGTCCCTAAAAAGACCGCAGGAGCATCTTCCCGTCTTCAGCTCTTCCACTTCTTTTTCCTTCCTGCAGCATGTGGTTGACTTTGGGTCACCTCCGGCAATTCCACTAGAGGACCGTAAGCTAATCCACGGGCTGCGGCTTCCCATTTCAAGTTCGGTTCCGCCACCCTGCGTCTCAGCCGTAGCAGATTATCACACACTTCCCCAGCCAGGTGCGCGCCTTTGGGTAGGGACATCTCTTCCAGGGTATCCCTTGTCCGAAGTGTGATGGCTCGCAGCACGGGATCTCCCCTTACCTCCGGCTGCTCAAGCCAATAAATCACCTCGTCACATAGATTGAAGTGTTCTGCCTTGGTTAGGCGAAGTGTCTTCTCTGGGAGTCCGGTCATTTTGTCATTCAACGGAGGAAATTATTGTATCATTTAATGTCTGACAAAATTATTGTAGATACAACATATTATATTATAAGCAGACATTTTAGTGAGGGATACAATATAACATCAAAATCACATCAGAATCGACCAAATTTGCTTATTTTTAATGTCATCCGCATCGGACCAATTCTCATACAATGGAGAGTGCCCGGAGCACAGACAAAAGCGCAGGATGCCAGGAGTCAGGGCAAATACAGGGTTTAATCAAAAGAAAGCAGCGACAGGGTAAGTATATGTGCACTGACAATACGATGACCGGACTGGGAAAACAAACTGAAACGTGGGCTAATACACTGAAATAATGACTGCAACAGGAAACAGCTGATGAACATGGGGAATCCAGACGGGGTTAACGAGGGGGCGTGGCACACGGGAGGAGCGGACGAGCGGGTCATGACACTGGTGCTTAGATTTCCACTATATTTCGAGCTGATATCTGCTGTAGGGCTGAAACGATTATTCAAATAACTTGAATAATTTGATTATAAAAAATGGTCTAAGCAATTTGTAGAATCGAAGCTTTGTTTAATTTTTTTCACTCACTAGAATATGTGCGGCTTGAGTTGACACAGACGCTTATTAATGATGCACGTTTTCAGTGGAGCAATCAAGACAAGATCTGATTTCTGTTTGTGAAAGTATTTGGGGGATATTAAGTGCATAAAAATAGAATTAAACAGTAAAAATACATAAATGAAATTTTTCATGATGTAAACACACATGCTGCGTGTGTGAGCATGCACGTACGCAAGTGAGCCCTATTAATTGCTAAAATGCTACAGTTCAGTTAAATCTTTCCATTTATTACAGACAAAACTCATTTTAGTTAATAATTAGCACAATAACCAACATTCTATTTACAATACAGTCGTTTATTGAGATATTCTGCCTTTATTCCAGAACACACATCCATCATTTTGTGACGCGCCTCCACATACCATCAAGGGATTGTGGGAAATGTAAATTTCTTCCAGATAGAGCTGCAACAATCAGTTCTTTATGTAATTGTCACGCTTGGTCTGGGAAGGAGACATGGATCCAGGAATGCGAGAGAAGGAGGGTTTTAATGAGATCAATGGGTGAAGGAGATTCGGGAAGGAAATCCCCGCTTCTGTGTAGGAGAGCAGAGCGGCGGGGAGGAGCCGGGGCTCGCCGAGGTAACCAGCATTGAAATCGTCAGGCAGGAGTTGTGGTCGTGGTCCGGAAGAGGGGTTCTTTAGCCAAGAGATCAGTCCGACGATGAGGCACAGGACAGAAGGACGAGAGGGACTGCGGGAGGAAGGAACAAAAGGTAAGGATCTGACCACGGGGAGAGAGGTAGGGTACGGGAAGTGGGGAAGACGATAGACAGAGAAACGCTTGGTACGGCACGGTAACATCGGCTCAATACTTCGCATCGACAGGTAGAACGACTCTCCTATATAAGGAGGTCGAATCAGGATCACCTGACTAACACCTGCCCTACTCCCGCCCCCGTGAGCGTAACAGTAATCAAGTATTCTATTAATTTTCTTATCTATTTAATTGAGTAAACGGATTATAAAAAAAAAGACAATACATTTGTTTTTTGGCTTATTCTAGCGTGTGAGTAGAAGTTAGCAATACATGCTTTATGTTCTTGTATTTCAGACACCCTGCACTACTCAAATTTGTCATAGTTTGATGTGTTAACGCTGACAGTTATGAAGTCACCACATTTCTGATGAGAACTGACTCTTTTTAGTTTTTAGGTCAAATAAAAGTACTGAAGGAACAATAAAAAAACATTATTATTGCTGAGTTGCAGAGTTTTTATCTGTTGTCTATTATCTATGATGTCATTATCTATTATCTATCCATCAGAATATAGAATAATATAGAATAACATTTTCTTATTGATTACACTATAACAAAATTGAAGTAAAAAAAATGAAATTGAAGAAATACTGTTTTTGGTCATTTTGAAGCAATTTGGCCTATAAAAATGTGTTGCTTTTGGTGGTTCCGGTATGCAGTTGAGAGAGTGAGGTGCGTCCGGGAGCTGCTCCGTAAATTGTATTTTGTTTTCAATATTTAACAGGAACGTTTAGTGCTTTAAACGATTTAGGACTACGCCTACAGCGCCAAATAACTCTTTAATGCCTTAATGTTATTGCTCAGTTTGATTGCTACCATGCCTAAACCCAAGCGTGTCTCTCCTGCTCTTGATGAAGCTGACGATACCGACAATATGGCCGCGATTGCTTCAGAGTTAACTCCAGCTCTTTTAAAAAAAAAAATGCTTACTACGACAATTCGTGAGGAAATTGCTGCGTTGAGGTCAGAGTTCCTTGCTGAAATACATGCTTCCACAGCTGCTCTTCAAGCCACCATTTCTAGTCAAGGCTATAAGATTAAGCATTTCGAAACTTCTTTGAACAGCGTGGACGAAAGGATTGGCACTCTGCGCAAATGTCAGTCCCTTGAAAGGGATAATGAGGAGCTAAAGTCTAAGGCAGATGATCTGGAAAACCGTTCTCGCCTCCGAGACCCATGATAGTACGCTTTCTTCGCTTTCAAATGAGGGAGGAAATCTTATGTTTGTCCCAACAACATGGCAAGCTGCACTACAAAGAATCAAAAATTTAGATTTTCCCTAACTTTTCTGCGGAACTCAAGAAACGACAGGATCAGTTTAAGTCTGTTAAGGCCGACCTACATGAAGCAGTCAAATTCAGAATGATGTATCCCTGCAGACTTCTCATTTCAGTTAATGGTGAATCGCAAAACTTTGCTACCCTTAATGAAGCTTCTAACTTGCTTACCACCGTGATTAAACCTAAACAGTCCAGTGAAATGCCCGCTGTGGATACAGGTAATTCGCCCATTGATCTGGGACAGTGTTCCACTTGTGGCAGTATGTAAGGTATCAGAAACTATACGTGGGCCGATTGGCCATGGTATTAAAGAACTCTTTTGACTTTCTATTCTATCAATATTTACTGTTTATACATCGTTGAGGATCTGGATCTTTATACATCGTCTTTAAATTCTGTCGTTCCTTATCTTAATGCTTGTATTGTTATTACGGAGCTCTCTCCGAATGTTCTAAGGAGAGAAGGCTTTTGTTGTGTGCTGATGTTCATGATGTATATGGGTGGGTCATTTTTATTTATTTATTTGGTCCCTCAAACTCAGACATGTCAAAACAAAAGTATGCATGTTTATTCCTTTTTATTTTCTTTTTTTTTATTGCTGTAACCAATAACCAGTATACCTAATGTTAAGTCAGTGGGTTCCTGCATAAATTTTACCAGCTGGAATGTCAAAGGTTTAAACAGTGCAATTAAGTGCAGCAAGGTTTTGTCACGTTTATAACATTTAAATACTCATATTGGTTTTGCCACGATGCGTGATGAAGGCAAGTGGAAAAACAGGCAAGCTGAGCCAAGGAGTCCAATAAATGTGGCTTTAATAAGCACAGACAGGCAGACAGGACAGGATCAGGCATAGCACAGGACAACATCAATGATCGAACTCCTGAAAACTAACCAGGACGTGGACTAAATACACAAGACAAGCTGAGGTAAACGAGCAACAGGTGAGAACAATCAGTTAGGAACACGAGGTAACGAGGTGGGCGTGGCACACCAGAGGATCGGACGGAGCTGGGCATGACAGGTTTTCTGCAAGAAACCCATTTAAAAACCTCAGACCATCCCAGACATTGACAGGGTGAGGAACCAGACAAAGTGCGGCTCATACAACAACCATGAAGAGAAAGAAAATGGAACCATGGAGTCCCTTGCCCGGACACGGGTCACCGGGCCCCCCCGTGCCTGGTGGCCAGGCCTGTGCCCATGGGGCCTGGTCGGGCACAGCCCGAACAAGGCACATGGGTCCCTCCTCCAATGGGCTCACCACCCATAGGAGGGCCAATAGGGATTAGGTGCAATGTGAGCTGGGCAGTGGGCAAAGGCGGTCCGATCCGTGGCTACAGAAGCTAGCTCTGGGGACATGAAATGTCACCTCTCTGATGGGGAAGGAGCCTGAGCTGGTGCGCGAGGAAGTTCCGGCTAGATATAGTCGGGCTCACCTCGACGAACGGCTTGGGCTCTGGAACCAGTCTCCTCAAGGGGGGTTGGACCCTTTTCCATTCTGGAGTTGCTTGTGGGGAGAGGTGCCGAGCGGGGGTGGGCATACTTATTTCCCCCTCGCTGGGCGCCTGTACATTGGGGTTTACCTCAGTAGACGAGAGGGTAGCCTCCCTTCGCCTTCGGGTGGGGGGACGGGTCCTGACTGTTGTTTGCACTTATGCAGCAAGCGGCAGTTCAGAATACCCACCCTTTTTGGAGTCCTTAGAAGGGGTGTTGGAGAGCGCTCCTCCTGGGGGCTCTCTTGTTCTGCTGGGGGACTTCAGTGTTCACGTGGGCAATGACAGTGAGACCTGGAGTGGCGTGATTGGAAGGAATGCCCCCCCCCGATCTGAACCCGAGTGGTGTTTTGTTGTTGGACTTCTGTGCTCATCACGGATTGTCTATAATGAACACCATGTTCTGGCATAAGGATGTCCATATGTGCATTTGGCACCAGGACACCCTAGGCCGCAGTTCGATGATCGACTTTGTGGTCGTGTCATCGGACTTAAGGCTATATGTCTTGGACACTCGGATGAAGAGAAGGGGCAGAGTTGTCAACTGATAACTACCTGGTGGTGGGTTGGCTCTGATGGTGGGGGCGGAAGCTGGCTAGGCCTGGTAGGCCTAAGCATATAGTAAGGTTCTGCTGGGAACATCTGGCGGAATCCCCTGTCCAGAGGAATTTCAACTCCTACCTCCGGCAGAACTTCTCACGTGTCCCAGAGGAGGGACATTGAGTCCGAATGGGCCATGTTCCATGCCTCCATTGTGGAGGCGGCCGACCGGGGCTGTGGCTGTAAGGTGGTCGGTGCTTGTTGCGGCCATCAAGCTGAAGAAGGAGTCCTATCAGGCCTTTTTAACCTGTGGGACTCCAGATGCAGCTGACAGTTACCAGCAGGCTAAGCAGGCTGCGGCTTTGGCGGTCACTGAGGCAATAACCCGGGTGTGGGAGGAGTTTGGTGAGGCCATGGAAAACGACTTCCGGACGGCTTTGAGGCGATTCTGGTCCACCATCTGCTGGCTCCGCACGAGAAAGCGGTGCAACATCAACACTGTTTATGGTGGGGAGGGGGTGCTGCTGACCTCAACTCGGGACGTTTTGGGTCGGTGGAGGGAGTACTTTGAGGACCTCCTCAATCCCACTAACACGCCTTCCAATGTGGAAGCAGAGTATGGGGACATTGGTGCGGATTCCCCTATCTCTGGGGTGAAGGTCGCTGAGGTGGTGAGCTCCTCAGTAGCCGGGCCCCGGGGGTGGATGAGATCTGCCCAGAGTTCCTTAAGGCTCTGGATGCTGTGGGGCTGTCCTGGTTGACACGCATCTGCAGCATCGCGTGGACATCGGTGGCAGTGCTTCTGGATTGGCAGACCGGGGTGATGGTACCCCTCTTTAAGAAGGGGGAAGGGTGTGCTCCAACTACAGGGGGATCACACTCCTCAGCCTCCCGGGTAAGATCTATTCGGGGGTTCTGGAGAGGAGGGTCCGCCGGATTGTCGAACCTTGGATCCAGGAGGAACAGTGTAGTTTTCGACCTGGCCGTGGAACAGTAGACCAGCTATATACTCTCCGCAGGGTTTTGGAGGCTTCCTGGGAGTTTGCCCAACCAGTCTACATGTGTTCTGTGGACTTGGAGAAGGCATTTGACCGTGTCCCTCGGGGAGTCCTGTGGGGGGTGCCGGGCTTCCTTTTAGGGGCTGTTCGGTCCCTATATGACCGGTGCCAGAGTCTGGTCCGCATGGGCAGCAATAAGTTGGACTCATTTCCGGTGAGGGTTAGACTCCATCAGGGCTGCCCCTTGTCACTGATTCTGTTCATAGCCTATATGGGCAGAATTTCTAGGTGCAGCCAGGGCGTTGAGGGTGTCCGGTTTGGTGACCTCAGGATTAGGTCTCTGCTTTTTGCG
>JAODKE010004213.1:0-10097 GCA_026779605.1 Mormyrus hasselquistii
TCGTCGATAGACACCACATCTCTATTACTGCTGCCTCCTGTGAGTCCGGTGTGGCTGGGGGGGGGGGGGGGGGGGGTGGGGGGGGGGGGAGCTATCCCAGGCAGCATAGATCACGAGGTGGCTGGTAAACCATAAGAGGCTGCCAGCCCATAATTATCGGATAATACAGTCGCCCCACCAGATTCTGAGTTTCAGGCCTGAATTTCATGGTTTCGGTTATTTGCCAGTTGGCCATCGGCAATTAAATGGAGATATTTTTGGATGAGAGGAAAGCCAATAATATAGAAACAATACTAAAATGATTTGGATTACATAAAATAATATAATAATGTACATGCAATAACATATCTTTAATATTAAAAGTTATATTTGGTAAATTAATAATAATAAAATACCTGTTTCAGCAACCAGCCACACTCACATGTTAACGTCTCTGTGACTTTGGAATATTGCGTTTCTCACAGTAACTTATACTTTTCAGGGCTGTTAATTTTGTATATTTAATATTTGGCCCAAGTTTTATTTAGGAATTTTCATATTTGCTGTGAATGTGACAGGGTGACCTGGACTGTTAAGTGAGATTTCTAATTGTTCATTTTACCTGGAGTAGAGCATTGCCTGTCACATGGACAGTGCTATGGTTTCTCTCTCTCTTGAGTGCAGTAGAGTCTCTCTTAGGTGTCTCAGGCAACCTCTCTGTACATTCAGGGATCTTCATGAGTACATGCAATGTGGACGTCCGCTGGTTCCCTTTTGACATCCAGAAGTGCGAGATGAAGTTTGGCTCCTGGACCTTTGACGGTTGGCTGCTGGATCTGCAGATGAAAGAGGCCGATATTTCGGGCTACATGCCGAATGGAGAGTGGGACCTGGTGGGTGAGTGGCCTCGCACTACCTGTCTCACTCTCGGCACGCGACGTTACTGTTT
Source organism: Mormyrus hasselquistii (assembly GCA_026779605.1). Taxonomy (NCBI): domain Eukaryota; kingdom Metazoa; phylum Chordata; class Actinopteri; order Osteoglossiformes; family Mormyridae; genus Mormyrus; species Mormyrus hasselquistii. The sequence goes on from JAODKE010004213.1 coordinate 929, forward strand.
CAGAGGAGTCCAGCTTCTTCCTCAGCAAAATGTATATTATAAATATTATGAAGTAATGTTTCAAGTTATCAATGGACCAAGTCAAAACAAACAAATCAAATCAATGGACCAGATCCGAAGTTTTAGATAAGTAACAACTTATTTTGGAATTTCGGAAGAAAATAATCTATTCAATCATTTTCAGCGTTTCAAGTAAGCAAATCGTATCTCGTCACTCTGTTGAGTTAAGATGTCCCTTTGTTGTCCCTGGCTGGCGCAGGAGTTCCGGGCACCAGGAATGAGCTGTACTACGACTGCTGCAAAGAGCCCTACCCTGATGTGACCTTCGTAGTGACCATCCGAAGACGCACGCTCTATTACGCCCTCAACCTGCTGATCCCCTGCGTGCTGCTCTCCTCCATGACGCTGCTCATCTTCGTGCTCCCTGCAGACTCTGGGGAGAAAATTTCCCTGGGTGAGTGAGGAGGGAGGGGCGGAGGGATGGGGCGGGTTCTGAATGAGAGAGGTGGAGGGAGAGGAAGGGAGAAGGTGGAGAAGGAGAGTGATGTTTTTTTATGCTTGAGTGGATGAGAAAGATTTAAGGGGCAGAGAGTAATGGAGAGTGAAGGTAAGGAAGGAGCTGGAGCGGAGGGAGCTTAGTGGTGGTATGAGTATGTCGGCCATCCTTTATTCGTGACTCTGCTGCTTGTTTGGCAGCTCTGTACCACAATAACCTTGTAGTGCCAAGAAAACCTTATCAAATGAGAGGCGTTTGAAGGCATGTCAAGAGTTCAGGGAGTTTGTTGTAAAGGGAGTTTCAGCCAGGGAACAGGCATATTAAAGGCTGTTAACAGAGGATCGTGCTGCCTGTTTTTGTTTTCCTGATCCGGTCCTCTTACAGACTTCCCACAATTCATAGCTGCTGTATCTCCACCCCACAGGTATCACTGTGTTGCTGTCTCTGACCGTCTTCATGCTGCTGGTAGCTGAGATCATGCCGGCCACGTCAGACTCCATACCCTTAATAGGTCAGTGCTAGGAAGCTCACTTAGGATACCCAAGCCCATATAGGTCACATTTTCACATCACATCTGTGGAAACACAGACTGGCTTTCTATTCGAACATCAGCAGAATTTCTGCAGCTCCATATCTTGTATGACCACTTGAACATGATATACTGTAATATAATATGCATCCTCCCAGTATAAGCTACATATGTCACCATGGAATCTTTCCATAATCCAGTACAGGGTCAAAGTGAGCCATATAGCACTTTCCAGGGGTTGGATAGATGGATGTCATTCTAGCACACATACTGTAATAGGAGGAACTGGAATCCCTCAAGGAAATGCATCCACAAATGTGACAGAGAACCTGCATACTCACATGAAGGTGGCGAGCCGTTCTCTTATGAATACGTCGTGCAGAATTACCGAGCACTAAAACTCAATGCAAACAATATGGAGCCTGCTGAAGTGCCGTCACTCTCTCGCTCTGTGTTTCAGGGCAGTACTTTGCCAGCATCATGATCATCGTTGGCATGTCTGTGATAGCCACCGTGGTGGTGCTGCAGTATCACCACCATGACCCCAATGGAGGAGACATGCCCAAATGGGTACAGCTGCCCAGCCGTCTCTCTGTTCTTTTGTGGTGGGGGGCTGGGTTGATGCTGTGTGTATAAGTCTGCAGGGCTTATCTTCAGGTCGATTTCCACAAAAAAGCTTTTAACCCCATAATAGCATATATTGCTTCACGTCACCTGAACTGGCTTCTCTGCCTCCAGGTACAGCTGGTCTTACTGCAGTGGGTGGCCTGGTTCCTGCGGATGAAACGGCCGGGGGAGGGAGACGAGCATGAGCGCCCTCCTTGTGCCCCACACCTGCGCCGCTGCTCATCTGGCTCGCACAGCGGCAGCTTGCCCCAGCCAGTGGAGCCCTCCCTGCACCCACTGCACCCGCAGAACCTGCCTCACCCTGGGCTCCCTCAGCTGCACTCACAGGCCAGTGCCAACAATGGAAACTTGCTCTACATTGGCTTCCAGAACCTGGACGACCCACCCCTTGTCACTGATCCAGCGCAGAGAGGCAGCAGCCTGCCCCAGAGGGGGGTCCCAGGGGTGGGGGCTTCTAGCCCTCCTCCCCACCTTGCTCAGGCCACGCCCACCCTGGACAGCGTGGGCTGTGTGGGAGCTGCACCGAGTGGCCTGGGAGTCGGAACGGGCCCGGGTGCCCAAACGGCCCTGGCAGACCCCCAGCTGCAGGCCATCCTCGAGGAAGTGCGCTTCATGGCCGACCACTTCCGCGAGCAGGACGAGAGCGAGAGCATGGTGGAGCAGTGGAAATTCGCGGCGGCCGTGATCGACCGGCTCTGCCTGGTGGCCTTCAGCGTCTTCAACATCATCTGCACCATCTCCATCCTTATGTCTGCACCCAACTTCGTGGAGGCTGTGTCCAAAGACTTCGTCTGAGCTGTGAGGTCTGAGAAACTGTAGTTTCCTAAATTGGGTGTGTGTGTGTGTGGGGGGGGGGGGTAGGGGGGGGTCACCACGTGGACATCTGGCTCAATTTAATTGCTGATAGCCTGGTTCTGTCTGGCAGGCCGGGGGACCATTGCATCCTGTGGCACTCATCTTTTGGGGGGAGGGAGTTTCCAAGCTCTCTGCCGTTTTGCTAGCTTGAACTGGCAGCAGTCCACCCCCCCACCCCCACCCCACCGAAGAACCTGTGCTGTACCCAGATAGAAGCCGCTCAGCCCTTCGCAAACCTGTGGGAAACATCCTCAGCAGTCATCGGCATCCTAAACATCAGCATAACAAAATAAAATGCTTCATTGTTTCTGAGAATGTCGCTTAATCATTCACTCCCCCCTCCACCTTAGTGCCTCAGTGTGTGTATGACACAGAAAAATGGCAACGGCGCAGGAGTGCTGACGCCCTGCTGAATGGGCTCTCACTGATAAATTGGCAGTGGAGAGAGCGGGAAGGGCGCGCTTACTGGCAGGGATGGGAGAGGACGACTCAGACGGCGATCTATGGCCGCATTAGTCTCTGTCCTTCACACGACAGCATCAGTCAGGCGCTGTGCTCCGCAGACTCACTGTCACTTTGTAGTGTGCAGCTTAAATCTGGGGGTTCAGTCTTACAAGGGCACACCTATTAGCGTGTGATGTTATATGTTACAGGGACTTATTTTAATGGTCATTTTTTAATTTAATGGTACATCCATCTGTTCATCATTTAATTGCTTATCCTGTTTAGGCCGCCTAGGGCAAGAGGGTGGCATGCACCCTAGCTGCCAGCTGCAGGGCAGACACACCAAGTCATACACTGCGGGCAAATTAGACACCGATTAGCTGAGCTGCAGGTCCGTGGAAGGATACTGACAAGGGACAGCATGTAAACTCCACATGCAGCCCGCAGTCCAAGAGGTGTGTGGTAATAGTGCTACCCACTGAACCACCTGCCCACTCCTCTGTTTGTGTTACTCTGTTGGTGTCAGTGTCATCTTATACTCATGATGCCAGTGTGTTCTCATACTCCTGCTGTCATTGTGTACATATACTCATGATGCCAGTGTGTTCTCATACTCCTGCTGTCATTGTGTACATATACTCATGATGCCAGTGTGTTCTCTTACTCATGGGGTCAGTGTGTTCTCATATTCCTGCTGTCAATGTGTGCATATACTCATGATTCCAGTGTGTTCTCGTACTCATGGTGTCAGTGTGTCTGTACACTAAGGATGCCAGTGTGTTCTCATACTCATGGTGAACATGGTATCAGTGCTTCAGAGTCACACGGTGATAGCTGCACACAGGCAGGCTCTAGTTAATGCATGTGGTGGGTTTGGGGGGGCAGTAAATAACCGTGCACTTTGACAGTGGTCCCCTCCCCATGACACCTTCCAGCAGATGGGAAATTAAAAAGCATTCACCCAGAAACATATTTCATTACTAACAGCCGAGCTAAGATTTGCAGGATCAGCACTCTCTCTCTCTCTCTCTCTCTCTCTCTCTCTCTCTCTCTCTCTCTCTCACACACACACACACACACACACACAATGTGGAGCAAATCACAAAAGCAAGTGCTACAGGCTCAGGTCACACACCATGTAACTGTGCAAATTAGTCTGCCTGGCAAACTGCCGCAGAGGTTATATGGCGTGTAGTGAAGTGACATCATCGCACATCCAAATAGGGCACAGCTTTTTGCCATAAAACCAAAAGCAAACCTTAAACAAATGTACAAGAAGGCCTTGAGAGATTCACACTGTGCAGAAAACAGAAAACTCCAGCTAAGTCAAACCTTAAATCAAAACAGGTAAACGCATGTATACACACAAGCATGGGTAATAAAACTTACACTGGTACATAAGAAAAGCCCTGTCCTGTATCAGGTACATGACAGATTTTCTCACATATGGAAAATTCTTTCTTTTACAGTTTTGCCATTTTTTTCTGCCTGTGCAGGTGGATAATTATCAAAGCAATCCTAAACAGCCAACCCACGGAAAAGCATGACAGCAGGACCAGTACGAGACTCAGACTGCTATTCTCTATACCATCTGCCCCTCCCACTTAACAAGGGACATTCTCATAATGTTTAGACAATGGCTCTCATTTTCCCGGGATGTCTGGAGGACATTCAGGACGGAATGAATGCTCTGGACTGTTCTTAGCACTTACTTTGCAAGTTGGGCATCTTCTCTCATGCTGAGGTGTGGTGTAAACAGTTTAGCGGATGCGTGCCGATCAATGGCACTTAATTACTGTGGAAGGATTGCCGTGATAGACCTCAATGCTGACTGCACTGGAATGGCTTAAACGCTGATGAAGAGCACTTCCTGCACCTGCGGCTACCTTGTCAAACGAAGCTAGTGGATTAATATTTTGGAAGTGACCTGAGGATTATAGTGGAGCAGAGAACTGGCGGTTCCAGTTAAGAATTAGCTGTGGATCCATAACTCTTATATAATGTTATATAATATATATATTTTTTTTTTCCGTTAGTCCTACTACACCAGCCAGTGTGTGGCTGTCAGAGTCAGTCTGCAGTTATCTGTGTGTGTTTGCTGTGGTACAAGAATTACTGGGAACAATAAAGTACACTGCCTATAAAAAAAGTTGCTACTGTATGTTACAGTAATGGGTTTGTGAGAATGAACCATTTACACCCTTGAATTTGAACACTTTTTTCCATTTAGTGATCTATAACACTGAATCACAATGGTTTTAATTAGGCCCCTAGGACTTTTAAATACTGATCAGAAGTGACAGTTAATGTCAAAGCCAAGGCAAATATCTACAAAGTAGTCAAAATTAATTGCAAATATGAAATGTATAAGTATCCATGCCCTTTATGACATGTCAAATTCATCATTGATGCAACCAGTTGTTTTTAAAAGTTACATGATTATTTAAATTGAGATCACCTGTGTTTCAAAAGGCTGTACTATATATATGCCTGTATCAACAAGGTCCACCTGGTGGGAGCCTGGAATCAAATACACCATGAGGACAAAAGAGTAAACAGCATCCAAACAAGGTTGTTGGAAAGTACATATACACTTCTAAGAGATCGAGCATGGCTCAGAGTACTAAGTCAATCATAAAAAAATTAAAAGATATGGCCTAACTGTGGATCTGTGAGTAAACCATCCTCAAAAACTGAATGACAGTACAAGGAGTGTGCCAGTGATCCAAGAGACCTATGACAACTTCTGAAACCAGTTCACTGCACCTGTGACTTATGTAGCATGATAAAGGAAATTAATGCTTATGCAAACTATTATTTCCTGTATAAATTAATTTATTAATAAATTAATAAATTAATTTATAAGGTTTAGTAGAGAATTGTCTTCACTTTCACATTAAAGAACTTTTTCTGTTGATCAGTGTCAAAAGCTACTTAAATCTGTTATGATTTAATGTTATAAAGCAATAAAGCATAAAAAAGGCCGGGGGGGGGTTGTGGGGTGAATAGTTTTAATAGGCGCTGTAAAGATTGTAGTTGGCTTGGCCACTTATAAAGGCTGGATGTTGCTTATTATTTTATATGTAGACATTTTTCACTCTGCCATAGAGTTATTCAGCTGTAGACTACGGCAAGCCATTTTAACATTTAATCAACTCACACTCCTATCTGTAATTACGTTTTAGATATTCACAATAGCTTTTCTCCTAGTCAAAATTGTATTCTTACTAGTCAAAAAGAGCATTTCAGATATTGACAGTGGCATTCTTCCTATCCACGTCGTCATTCTTCCTAGGAGAAATGACGTCACTTTTGCCATTCATGTCTATTGGGCTTTTAGTTTCAGATATCTACAATTATGTTTCAGATATCCAGAATGTTCATAGGGTCCAGATCCCTCGTGATCCTGAATCAAATATAGAAAAGATATGGTGATGTTTATTAGGGGTATAGAATAATGATTCCCTGATCTGTCAAGTGGCGATTCAATCTTAAAATGTCTTGTGTCCAGTCAATTCTGTGAGAATAGGGATGTTTGAATGCTGTTGGTTGATTTTGGGGCTTGTATGTTTGGGAGGTCTGGGGAGAGCAGTGGGATAAATTGGTTTCTTTTGTGCAAGGGTGTATTTATACTTTATATAATTTTCTAATAAAAACTGCTACAGTTTAGTTCATGCCTTGTTGGCTAGCCCTTGACATGTTGCAAATAACGGTTCCTAAACTTACGGTCTTTTCCACAGCCACCCAGAACCAAGACACACCTGAGCCATACCGTGAACTTCACGGCGTGAAGAGACGGTTTTCCATTGTAAATTATACGAGCCATATCCAATCCATGCTCAAATCATGCCAAAATTGTGTCTAAATCGAGTTGGTTGCATCACCACTATCTAACTGGTCAAAATGCATGGAAATACTGATGATTCGCATCAATTTGCATAAACTGGAAGAAAAAAGGGGATATTCTATGTATTAATCATTATTAGCAGTATCACACATGTCGTGTCTGCATTCTTCCCAGTTGATTCTGGGGTTCACCAAGGGTGTATTCTTGCTCCTACTCTGTTCAATGCTTGTATGGACTGGGTGTTGGGCAGGGTCATGGGGTTCAGCGGCTGTGGGGCGTTTGTTGCCGAAGAAAGATTTACTCATCTTGACTTTGCCGAAGATGCCATGATCTTAGCAGCATCAATGGAAGCTCTGATCGGGGCTCTCGAGAAACTGAGGGAGGAGTCTGAGTGTCTGGGATTGTGGGTATCCTGGTTTAAGACCAAGATCCAGCCATCAGTAGTGTGTCTGTCTGCGGGGAGAATGTCAACCTTGTAGAGAGATTTACCTACCTCAGTACAACATGCATGTCTCTGGTGATTCTTCCTATGAAGTCAACAGATGGATGCATGGGGGGGTCATGAAGTCACTAAAAAAGGGGTGTGTGACGCTCCCAATATCTTTGCTTGTCTTGCTGTACGGCTGTGAGACATGGACGCTATCCAGTGAGCTGAGACGAAGACTGGACTTCTTCGATACTGTGTCTCTTCGGAGAATCCTTGGATACCACTGGTTTGATTTGGTGTCAAATGAGCGGTTGCTAGAGGAGTCGTGAATGAGGCACATTACCTACATTGTGAGGGAGCATCAGTTATGGCACTACGGCCATGTGGCGCGTTTCCCTGGTGGTGAAGTAGCTCGCAGGATCCTCATTGCAGGTTAAGGGGATGCCCATGTAACGCCTGGCTGCGGCAGATGGATGGCCATTTCCGGAGGGTTCGACTGGACCGCTGGACTGCATCAGAGCATGCCCCCCAACCTGACCTTACCTGACACATCTCAATGTATTGATGTATTCCCAGTAACTCGGAACTTGAAAATTTCCGGCCTCTTGCTTAAAAAGCACTAGAGAATGGCTGAATTAAATGAATTTGTAATGCATATTTACACAAGCTAATGCTAATTCCACTAGCTTTTGATGGTAACATAACATGGTGATTCTCACGAATGTGCTAGTGGAAATAAGCATATAGTAAATCATGATATATCGTGTGACTGTATATAAGTGTCTCTTTGCTTTTACATCACTGTCATTCTCCAAACTGGCCCTTCTGCAGTGGAAAATCAAATGAGCCAGAACCATACCGCTGCTCACGGTATGGGTCGGGTAGGCCTGGTTCCGATATGCCATGAGAAAAACTCCATTAGTCATGATCGACACCTTTTCTTTGTGCACCTATTGGCCGTGCTCCTACGTTCACCAGAAATAGCAGGAGGTAAAAAAAGAGAGGATCAGTCCTGGAAGCGAGCAGACGTGGCAGACACTGGGTGGACTTGTAGGCCCCATGCATGCCGTTAGCTAATGGACAGGCTGCCTGCTAAATGAGAGTAATCACAAGAGCAGCAGAGAGAAAGCTTAATTAGCTAAATTGACTTGATATTTATCAGCCTACTGGTTACATTTTGTGAAGTCCTTGGTGGCACAGAGTGCATCTCTGAAATGCTCCACTGCAAGAGCTGCTGGCCTAACTGATGCATCACAGGATACCTCCTCACACAATGGCGAGGAAGCATTTTCTGGGGAGACAAAGGCAGCCAAAAAACAGCTCTACTCTTCATGGATCTGCCTTGTCAGGGAAGCAGTGATGAGTACAGTTAGGGCTGCATGATACTGGGAAAAAAATCACATTGTAATATTTATTCTATATGCGATTTATATTGCGATATTGGGATTTTAAAAAATCTAGTTCAATAGCTCTATTGCAGGGGTGTTCAACTAAAATTTAAAGAGGTCCAGTTAGAGAAAATTTCTTGAAGCAAAGGTCCGGAAGATCATAATGTTTAACTATTTAGTGTTATGTATATTTAAATAGCCAAACAAACAGTTGTATCAACTGTTATCAATATCAATGTCTGCATACATATGTAACAGTTCTTACCTTGTAAATAGTCTGCTTTTGTATTTAACAGTGTAAATACACTTTTGATGTAGCTTATTCTAGGTTTATAATGGAATAATATAGATTTGTCATAAGATTTCCTGTGCGATTCTGAAATCGTGAGTGGCATGCCAGATGAAAACGTACAATTTTTGTTTCACCTGAGTTGGTCTTGCTGTCTCAGGTTGATATAGTGGTTGGGATATTTGGAGTAAAAAGTATCCATGAAACACAACATAATGTTAGATGATGCAACATTATTATTGTTTTGCCTTTTGCGCCCTTCAAATG
>JAODKE010004214.1:0-10074 GCA_026779605.1 Mormyrus hasselquistii
GCTCTGAGGCCCACAGTGAGAACAACCTTCTCACACCCTCTACAAAAACACCTGCACACTGAGCAGATCATAGTGCACAAGCAAGTAGTTTCTGGCATAGGTTTAAATGCATTCATTTAATTTCATTACAATGAGGTTTGAGAGCTCATTGCCAACAAGGACACTTGACTATCACCTCCTACAGGTACTGATCCTCTCCCCCCAGACAAGCTTAACATGTTCTCTGCATGCTTTCACACGGATTCTGCCCGTCTGTTCACCCAGCCTCATCACAAGCATTTTGGAAAATCATGTGAGGACTTTGAAAAAATAAGCAAATGAGTCCAGCAATCATTCAGACACACAGAAGAGAGAGACATGGGAGAAGTTCCACCATGTAGGTGGAGTCAATAAACAGATTGGACTTCTGACTTTATAGCTCTAGGCTTTTCATTCCCAAATTCTGTCAATGAGAATATGGATTTGGAGAGTGGAAATATTACACTGTCCTGCAGCTGCAGTGAATCAGCTCACAGTCTACAGTGGTATCATCGGTATTCCAGATCAACACCATAATTTCTCCTGCTCATCCTTGAAGTTAGAGAGACTGTACCAATCCCCCAGCCTCGAATGTCTGCTAAGGCGAACAACCATGTCGATATGGAGCTCTACTTACAGACTATTTACAAGGTAATGAAACTCATGTAAATGTGTGCAGACTATTCTCTAACAGAAAATATCACTCCAGCCAGCTCACAAAGTTAGCAGCTCCGGAACCACTGTTTTATTTATGTCGAATATAAAATACCGTTCTCCTACAAAATGGGTGGTACAGTCATACCTCGGCTCACAAACTTAATTCGTACAAAAAACCGATCTAAAGAAATTTGTGTTTTCCTTTGCAGTAGAATTTTTCTGAAGTGGGACATGGAATTGCGATTCAAAATGTTAATTGCCCTACTGGCCACAACTTTGTTTGGGTGGTGATTTTCACCGCAGTCCATTTAGTACAAACCTCTCTTATCACAGCACTAGTAATTTTCTCCCTATAATTCTCTTCCTCTGATGAATGTTTGGCCTTGACCTGCTCAACTGCACAAGCTCTTCTGTTGTGAGTTCTTCTCTATGGTAATGTACCAGCTCCTCTACGTCAGCATTGTCGATCTCCAACCTGATACTCTTGCCTATAAACACGATGTCATGAACGACTTGAACCTCAGTCTTTGCCTCAAAGCCCTCAAAGTCTCTCTCTGGCAAACTACTTAGCCAAAGTTTCTTCCAGGCTGACTGCAAGGTGCGATAAGAGACCTCATTCCATGCTTTATCAATGAGGTTGATGCAGTGAAGGACGTTGAAGTGGTCCTTCCAAAAATCCCAAAGGGTTAAATCAGTGTCATTAGTAACCTGAAAACTCCTTGTAAACAGCACCTTCATATACAGTTCTTTAAAATTTGAAATAACCTGTTGGTCCATGGGTTGCAGCAGTGGAGTCATATTGGGTGGAAGGAATTTGACTTTAATAAAGTCATACTCAATATCCAGGTCTTCCTCTAAATCTGGTAGATGAGCAGGAGCATTATCCATACCCAGAAGACACTTAAGTGGCAGATTCACTTCTTGAAGATATTTCTTCACACTTGGGGCAAACACTTCCGTCAACCACTCCATAAACAAAATGCATGTTACCCGCGCCTTGCTATTAGCCCTCCAAATTACAGGGAGCTTACCCTTCAACACATTATTACGCTTAAAGACGTGTAGAGTTTCGGAGTGGTGAATAAGAAGAGGCTTAATCTTCCAGTCACCACTTGCATTACTGCAGAATAAAAGTGTAAGCCATCATTGGCTTATTTCCAGGCAGTGTCTTCTCCTCCTGGGTGATGTAAGTCCTTTTGGGCATTTTCTTCCAAAATAACCCAGTCTCATCGCAATAGAAAACTAGATGGGAGACGTAGCCTTCGCGTTCTATGAAGTTCACAAACTTGTCCACGAGCACGTTCGCACTTTCTCCCCATGTGGTACAACACAATGAACTGCACTTCATCAGCAAAATTTCTCAAACCACCCTCCACTGGCTTTAAAGTCTTTAGCATCGGCCCTTGTACTCAGTGTTTTCACAAACAAATCAATGTGTGCAAATTTTTCACAAATTATTGTCTCGCTAACATTAAATAATTCACATTTAAAAACTGAGTAACAGTCAAAAACAACACAGTAATTTCAAAAATGTAATTTATTTTATTATACTGTACATTATTTTCACATGCCTAAAATTTTTATGTACATTTCGTGATGCCACGTGTTGTATGGCACTGAACTTTTTTGCGAGTACTGTAAACAAACAATACACAGTTGCCACTATGTGTGAATGGAGAATATAACACTTAAATAGGAGTTACTTAATTTATGTTATTAATGAAGTACTGTAATTATATGTATAGATATGTGACTGTTAAAAACCATCACAAGCATTGGTATCAATCACTGAAAGGTAACGCTATAACAGAATGTTCTCGCTCTCTGTTTTTTTTCTTTTTCTGATACTCAACCTCTGAAGAAATATAGTAAAGATGTAAAATGTATAAAGATGTATGTAGTAATGTACACTTCTTCGTGTTTTGGGTGGTTCTTTGGGGCACTTTCAATGGACCCTTTTGTGGGATGTTTGTGTGTTCACAGCCTGAAACACGGTTCGTGAACCGGTACAAAATTTTTTTTGAACATCTGATTTGTAACCAGATTTTTTCTTGAACAGTACTGTTTGTGGATACCACTGTATTCAAGAACAGCAGTATTCGTCAATTCTGAGGCATCGCAAAAATGCCCAGACCCCCCGATCCCACCCCATCAGCCTCTGAGGCCATTATGTCTACAGGCATTATTTCCACAAAACAAGCTCCAGAATTTATAACTAGTTCAGGCAGCTTGTTTGTTTATTTGTCAAGTCTGCCGATCCGGTTCCCACGTTTTCCATTTCTGGTGTTCACTTATCCCACATTTCCTAAATATATGTATCTATCTCTCTTAATATCATGTAAACAAACGGTAAACAAAATTCACGGTTTAGTTCGAACTACAGTTTTGGGTTAAGAGATTATCAGGTCTGCACTTGTCCTCTCATGTGTCATTGTCTTGGAACAGCGCTAAGTGATGCAGTTAAATTCCTCAGGATAAATTTACCTAGGGGAGGGGTTTCACCTACTATTAACTTCACTGAATGTATATACTGAAATATAACAAAAATATTATTATGACAAGCCCACTGTACACATTCTTCCATCTCCAAAAAACGCTACTTGGACTAAATTCCCCTACGAAATATATTTCACTGAGTTCCCCACGATACATTTCACCAGCTGGCTAAAATAAAGTTCTGTTTCATTATAAATACAATGGCACTGCAAAGTTTGAAAAAGGTTCATCCAACGGTTCTGACCAGCAGTGGACTGGTCACGAAACCAGATTCCACAGCATCTAGGATATTCAAATATATGCACCGTGTCTAGGTATTAGCTTGCTTACTTTTGGTTAACACTAAAATTCATACTAACGTGAACATTTGTAACAGTGTTTGCATATCTGGCTGCATGTAAAAAGATGGTGTCCTTTTCGTCATGGCTACATGCTATAATGTCTGCAGTCCACTAGATGTCACTGCTTAACGTATTTAGAGAGCAACACAATGGGAGTGACATCCCATGGTTTCATGAGGCATAATCTGCCCATCACTAGTTGTTAGTAATTAGCCACTGTGATAAGAGAGATCAGCTGTGGTTAAGGGCAATTAATTGGAATATGACTGAAGAAAGTGTTTGTGCTGGGGAATGAATAAGCATCATGTTCTAGGAGACTGAGAGGGTGTTTTCTTTTGGTTTGATTGTAATTTGTGTGTTGGGTAAATATTCCATGTTGAACCAAAGTGAAAGGAGTTGAAATTAGATGATGGAAACCCAGAGTGTGATCAGACTAAGAGAGTCCAGCACAGCTTTCCCTGTCATGTAATGTAGGTTATTTAGGATAGAATAGAATAGAATAGAATAGAATAGAATAGAATAGAATAGCCTTCATTGTGGGCATTCTATGAACATGGAGATCTGAATGTAAAGAGAGATTTATTGCCAGTATGAACACAAGCTTAAAAACTGTACCTTTGACAGAACAGAAAATACAGTTATCTGATTCGCCATAAAGTTTGCAAAGTAAAATGGTTACGTGGTGTGTGTCTGTCTGTTTGTGTATGCGTGTGTGTACAGACTTGCAGTGTATTCAGCCAATTGGAGGGGGGTTTATTTCTGAGAGGGAGGTCATGTGATGTGTAATTTCATTAAAACAACAAATCAAGGAGCAGAACTCAACAGACCAGAGTGACAACCAAAGTTCATTACTGTCATCACCTGTTAAACATGGAGAAGTCATACATTTTAGTTATCATGACCATCACCACAGGTAACTATTTTAAAAGGCATAAATGGTCAGCAATATATAAAAATAAATAGTATTATGGGTTCAGTAAATTTCTTTGTTGCACTGTTGTGTTTATTTTTATTTATTCCTTTTTTCCATAGGCTTAATTGCAGGTGATGACATCAGTTCTGATAAAGAAGATGTTTCAAGTAAAGAAGGAGAATCTGTGACTTTGAGCTGCAACTACAGAGCAAGCAGTGAAAATTTAATTCTCTACTGGTACAGACAACACTCTAATCAGGCACCACAGTTCATACTCTATAAAGGTACCGGGGGATTCAGTAGAAATGAGCAAACTATCAACGCCAGATTTAAATACACTATATCCAAGGACTCGACACAAATCACCATTGACAGTCTTACCACAGCAGACACAGCCATCTACTACTGTGCTCTGAGGGTGTCACAGTGATCAAAAATTACTGAGACGCTGTACAAAAACTCATCTGACAAGAACTTCCTCTCAGTGGGCATCAGAAGTAGCTTCCTTCCCACAATCTGGGATCAGTTCCAGATCAGCAGATGTTCAGATGTAACTTTGTGGTTATTGTGGTTACATCAGTCAGAGGAGCTGATGGCTGAGATACTGAAGTAAACAGACCAGGAAGCTGCAGATGATGCAGTCTATATTTTACCTAGAGAATAAAATATAGAATAATATTGCCACATATACTTCCATGCATGGAGAGAAATAAATAAAATGTAAAAATGTCATGTGGATTATAGGATTTACATTTACATTGACTTTTATTTAACAGAGACTTTTGCCCAAAGTGATGTACAAATGACGCAAACAGCACATTAAATATTATGAGGGGTTGATCTAATAAGAGCAGCACTGCTAAGCTTCCTGTGAATGAATGCCCAGCAAAACGTGTGAGCACTATTTGGGCAAGAGTTACAAAAATCTTATCAAGAACCTAATAATACCATTAAATGACCATAAGCAGAACATATAAATCATTTACAGAACACTGAGTGGCTTTTCCCATCCTAGATAACCTGCAGCAGGAGTAGGCTTGTAGCCATTCCACACTCACTCTTGCTCCACTCCGCTTACATGCTCTGCTTATGCATATGCCAATCATGGCTAGATTACGGACTGGGCCAGTGGAACCAGTGCCTCAGGGCCTCGGGCTGGAGGGGGCCTCAGGGCACTAGTGGCCGTGACTGGCAACATCTATAGTATAAACAAATGAGTATAGTATAATGATCCGCATTTACAAAGCAAGTTCCCCACCAGGGCCCTCTGTATATAGAGCAAGAATTGACCACCAGGGACCCAGGGCCTTTTGACATATACAGCGCATATACAGCCCAGCATATAGAGTGCAAGCTGACCACCAGGACCTCTTGTTCTCTCTGCATGCAAGATTAACATCAAGGTTTCTGGCCCAAATCCCCGAAATGGTAGTTAATCAGAGTCAATTAGATTGATGTCAGATGTGCACCCAAAAATGACTGAATACTGTAATTAATTTAAAAGGTGCTTCAACAAAGTATTACTATAAGGGAGTGTGCACTAATGCAAGCAGCTGTTTTTATTTTATTTTATTATTCCCCAAACAGATGTGGTTGATTTCTATTAAACTGTACAGGCTATAGGTAACATTAAAGGTGGGAAAAGTTTTGAAATGACTTATCGTGATCTAATTTTTTTACGTCACAATAACCTGACATTATAACAAGGGTGTGTGCACATTCTATATCCACTGGTGCTTTCACAGTGAAGTTCTGGATCCTGGTCCCAGTTTACAAGGTCCTGCACTGTCTCAACCTGGAACTTTTGTACCTCCTGGCCACATTCATGTGTTGCTTTCTGGGATTTTTATGCATGAGAGATGCAAAAAGTTTGTTGGTTAAACTTCACACATAATGTCATACGAAATTACACAGCAATACCAAATAATTTGAGAATGAAGTTGATTTGTTAATTGTTTATATTTTACCTGTGACATGTTCATGATTCTTCTATTAAATCCAGCCCATAGATCAATCCTTTCCACAGAATAAAAAAATAATGTAACATTGTCCTGCTAATAAACACTGGCAAGTTTCACTGCCGGCGAATATTAGACTAAGGTATATTGGTTAGTGAATGGATTTTCTGATGTAGAAACATGGAAACACAAGTAAAGAATGTATTAATTGATGCATTAAATATAACTGGGGAACAAAATTAATTCCATTGCTTCAGTTCTAGCTATGCTACATCTCTTCTTCAGTACTTCCGCATAACTTCCAAGTTCCAAGTGCTGGTGCTTGTGGTCAACCAATCAGCAAGTTATCACTATAAATGCCTCACCAGTAATTTGTGTTTAAACAAAAAGTACATTTTCTCTAGTAGGTACTAAAAAATGGTTCTGGAACTGCCTCCAAGGAACTATATTGTGGTTGAGATCCTATGGTGTGAATCCAATAAAGGTCCTTGGTTCTGGAAAAAGGTTCTGGTTCCAGAAAATAGTTCAGGCGGTGTAAAAGCACCTATAGTGTCTTTGAATACAATACAAAGGCCAGACTCAAATCAACTACACCCTGGGACTCCACTCAGCTCACCATTGACAGTATTACCATAGTAGATACAGCCATCTGCTACTGTGCTCTGATGGTGGCACAGTGTTGAAACATTACTGAGATGCTGAATCAAAACACAAATGACAAGAAATTCTTCTCAATGGAAATCGAAAGTAGCTTTCTTCTACTAACTGTCCTGCATGTTTAAAAAGCACTAGCACAGAAACTGCCCGATATATACAGTAGTACCAGTGTGCTGACAGCACAGAGCATATAGCGAAAGTAACTGAATTCTCACTTATTTGGACAATTCTGAATGATGAGGAACAAACTTTGGCAGATAACAGAATTTCAGTAATCAGAAAATAAAGAAAGAAAACAGATGGAGATGCTCCTCAGTCTTTCCTGAGGTCAGCAATCCTGAGGTCTGAGGTTGAGTATTAGAAGAAAGGAGATGCACTGATATAACAGGTAAGGAGGGGAAATGAGGGACAAATCTGAACTATTGTCACATGACTCACTTTGTGTTGGAGCAAAACAAATGATTTTTTTTATGTGACTATTAATATTAGATGGGATTTAGATTCAGCAACGTGGTATGAATTAGCATAACAGCAACCAATCAATCTGACTGGCTGGTTCCTATGACTTAAGTTTTTTCTAAGTTTTTAAGTTTTTCTACTAATAATTTTAGCATCTTATCATAAAAAGTGTTTTTTATGATATTGAGTATGAAAAACACCAATGAAGATGTATATAGCACAATGCTGTTTAACCTGCTTGGGGAATACTGAAATTTATTTTAATCTAGAAGCCATTTAAATCAACATGATACATCTGAGGATGTTTTTTAATTGATCTGGATAGAGAATTTTGTTTTTCTATCTGCTTGAAATTTCATGCTGCAACTTGGGATTAGCCAGCACTACAGAAACTAATAATTTTGATTGGACTACGACTGTGACCTTTATCAGGTTCTTACTATATTGTCATTTTGAATAATGCTAAAAGTTGCTATTGAGTGACACTAACAATATAAACAAGACAAATGCACATGTTAGTACATATTATTTTACTTCCTACAAAAACAATAATGTCAACACCCTACGGGCCCAATAAAAAACATTTTGCCTTTTTGCCGGAAAATGAGCTACATAAATATTAGACACTAGAGGGAGCTGTTCATAAACGTTTTCAAACACGTCCAGAGCGGACAGAGAAATACCATATTTTCAGTAATACATGTCAGATATCGAAGTGAACAGCCACAGTGATTGACTGTCTAAAGTGTAATTCTATGTGGTGAAATTCTCCAATAGTTGATAACATGCATATATTAGTAATAATACTGAAGAATGCTCTCCTCTGTATGCATATTTCCAGATTTCTGTTAAAGCATGTTAACATGTTATTTATTCAATAACTAGAGGTATCATTTCTCTGTGTTACAGAGAGTGAATGCAGATAAAGTTGATCAATCTCCTTTGACTCACCTGAGGGAGACAAAGCTGTACTGACATACAGCCATGATATTACAAACAAGGCACCTGAACTTCACATTCAAGGATTTGCTAAGCCTGTATTCTAATGTTAAATTCTCAATGGATGTGAACAGAACAGAACTTCAAGCCAAGCTCTCCATCAATGAGAGCAGGGCAGAAGACACAGGTGTGTATTACTGTGCTGTGAGGCCAACAGTGACACAGATTATGTGTCTGATGGTACAAAGCCTCAGCTACAGCTTCTCTGAGAAACAGTAGTGACTCAATGTGTTAGAAGCACTACGTAATAACAAACAGTACAGACAGCCAATAGTGGGGGTTTCTACCTGTGAGGGAAGTCTTGTGACATGTTTAATCTCATGACATCAACAAGACAACTCAAACTCAATAGAGCAGTGTGAACAGCAGGGCTGATTTCTGTGCTACATGGAGAAGTCATTCATCTTAGTTATCATAACCATCACCACAGGTAACTGTCCTAAAAGGCTTCAGTGGTAATTATACAGAAAATCACATGTGATTACTGATATGTTAAATTTCATTCCTGGATTATCTTTATTTCTGTGTTGTTATTAGGGGTCCAAAGCACATAATGCTATGGACTTCTGTTGTCTTTTATTCATGTTTTCTGTTTTCAGGATCAATTGTGGCTGATGAAATCAGTCCTGATGAACAAGAAGTTTCCAGTAAAGAAGGAGAATCAGTGACATTGAGCTGCAACTACAGAGCAAGCAGTGAAAATATTTATCTGTACTGGTACAGACAGCACTCTAATCAGGCTCCACAGTACCTACTGCTTAAAGGTGCCAGGTCAAACACTTATGAGAACATCCCAGATAAACGATTCAAATCTAGGACATCCAGGGACTCCACCCAGCTCACCATCGAGAGTCCTACCATAGCAGATACAGCCATCTATTACTGTGCTCTGAGAGTGGCACAGTGATCAAAAGTTACTGCAACGCTGTACAAAAACTTATCCAACAGTAGTTTCCTCTCAGTGGGCATCAGAAGTAGCTTCCTTCCCACAATCTGGGATCAGTTCCAGAGCAGCAGATGTTCCGGTATAAAGCTGGTTATTGTGGTTACATCAGTCAGAGGAGCTGATGGCTGAGATATTGCAATAATGCTTCCAAGTATGAGTGAGAAATGTAAAAGTGAGTAAAATATGACTAAGCCCTTTGAATTCTGGAAATTATGTACACATTTTGTTATAGGTATTCATTTTGAATGCAAGCGTATATCCATTTGTTTTCAAGGATTTAAAAATATTCCTCTTTTTTGTTACATCTACATAAAAAAAATCAAATGTAAATATAATTGATTCTTTACAACGCTTTTTTATAATTATTGACCCCAAAACACAGACACTGTCCGGCACAGGCTAACTTCAGTATTTCCTTTCAATGGCATACCTGCCATTAAATCGCACGCAGGGACGGATTAACAATTTGCAACGCTTATCAACAATGTATTTTCTATTTTAGAGGGCCTACATTTTTCGATCCTCTGCCTACAAGGGCCCATGACCCTTTAGGGCACAGGTCGGCAATTAGCGGCCCCCGGGCCACATGTGGCCCGCAAGCAAAAACATCTGGCCCGTGAGATTGTTTGA
>JAODKE010004215.1:0-10067 GCA_026779605.1 Mormyrus hasselquistii
TGGTTCCAAACTTTTATGATTTTCTTTATTTTGTTGAATACAAAATAAGATATTGTGAAAAAAAGCTGAAAACCGTTAAACATTGACTTCCGTAGCAGGAAAAACAAATACTATGTAAATCAATGGTTACAGGTTTTCAGCATTCTTCAAAATATCTTCTTTAGTGTTCATCAGAAGAAAAAAAACTTAAAAAGACTTGTGACAAGTGGAGGATGAATAAATGATGACAGAATTTTCATTTTTTGCGTGAACTGTCCCTTTAAGCACATAATCATGGTTTTAATGTAGGGATAAAAAGTATGTTATCTAAATAAAATGAGTGGTGTGTTCTCATAAAGTCACTTATATGTATCATCACAGTCAGTCTTACAGTATGACTAATTGTATAATGTGGTGTATTTCTAAGGAAACTGGTCCACCTGTAGTGAGCAGCAGGGAGAGTAGCAGTGAAAGTGACAACAATGAAGAACAGTGTAGTAGTGGAGATATTCTGCATATTACAAATACAAATTACATATTACAAAGCCAAACCAGCTTAACGCCAAATCCATCCCTGTTCAAACATTGTCCAATAGGGTCCTCCATTTTCAGGAAAGGTGGTACAAAGAATATCCATGGCTTCATTATAGCCCCACAGTTAAGGGAATTCTCTGTTTTCACTGTGTGAAAATATATATCATACAGAAAAGTACTATGTCAAAAAAGGCAGACCCTGCATTCTGCTCAAAGGGGTTCACTAAATGGAAAAATGCTTTTGAAAGATTTGAACGCCATCAAAATACTAAATCTCATCATCATGCAGTCACAGTTAGATGTCAAAAAGCAGTCCCAATAAATAGGACAGATGACAAAGGGCAGCCCTGGTGGAGCCCAACCTGGACTGGGAACACGTCCGACTTTCTTAAATAAGGGGACCACCACCCCGGTCTGCTAATCCAGCGGCACTGTCCCTGACCTCCCAGTGTCATCAGCTGAAGCTGAAAGGAGTTTCAATACTCTCAGGAGACTAAAAACCTGGCTCAGATCAACTATGACACAAATGAGATTGAACAATGCTGCTGTGTGCCATGTCCACCAGAACAGTCTGGACAATATTGATGTCAAACAAATATGCCAGCAGTTTATTTCTGTTAACGAGAGGCAAAGGCATGTTTTTGGCTCCTTCATATAGGAGCAATAGGCATTGAGCTGTTGTGTGGTACTTAACAGTAGTTCATGTTTAGATGTAATCTACTTTTATATATACAGATGTTTGCGATGTTTCATTTGCACTATGGCTCAATAAAGAATAGTCTTCATTAAACTTGGGGCCCACCACCCACAAGGGGAATGTCAGGGGTTAGGTGATTTGTGGATTGGGTGGTGGCCAAGGGAGGCCCTGGCAGTCCGACCCCTGGCTGACAAAACTGGCTTTTGGGACATGGGATGTCACCTCTCTGGTGGGGAAGGAGGCCGAGCTTGTGCGTGAGGTTGTGAGATATCGACTAAATATAGTCTGGCTCACTTCACTGCATAGCTTGGGTTCTGGAACCAGTCTCCTGGAGAGAGGTTGGACATTCTTTTCTTCTGGAGTTACGGTGGGTGAGCGACGCCGGGCAGGGGTGGGGCTACTGGTGGCCCCAGCTCAGTGTATTAATAGCAGAGTTTACCCCGTTGAACGAGAGGGCTGTCTCCCTGTGCCTTCAGTTCGGGGATAGGTCTCTGAATGTCATCTGCGTTTATGTGCCGAATGTCAGTTCAGAGTACCTGGCCTTCTTGGATTGCCTTAGTGGTATGCTGGTTAGTGTGCCGCGAGGGGATTCCATCATTTTGCTGGGGGACGCTCACATGGGTAGTGTCACTGTAACCGGGTGGGGGGTGATTGGGAGGAACGGCCTCCCTGATCTGAACCTGAGTGGTGTTCTGTTATTGGACTTCTGTGCAATGCATGGTTTGTCCATAATGAACACCATTTTCGAGGAGAAGGGTGTCCATAAGTGGACATGGTACAAACATACCCGGGGCTACAGGTGGATGATTGATTTTATAATCGTATCATCTGATCTGCGGCCTTCCTTCTTGGTAAAGAGAGTGGCAGAGCTGTCAACTGATCACCACCTGATGGTGAGTTGGCTCAGGTGGCGGGGAAGCTGGTCAGACCAGGTAGGCTCAAGTGCATAGTGAGGGTCTGCTGGGAACATCTGGCAGAGGCTCCTGTTCACCTGAGCTTTAATTTGCACCTCCGGCAGAATTCCAACTGCATACCGGGGGAGGTTGGGGACATTGAGTCTGAATGGACACTGTTCTGGACCTCCATTGTGGAAGTGGCCGTACGGAGCTGTGGCTGCAGGGTGGTTGGTGCCAGTCGTGGCGGTAACCCCCGTACCCGATGGTGGACAGCAGAGGTGAGGGGGGCTGTCAAGCTGAAGAAGGAGGCTTACCGGGAATTATTAGCCCGAGGGTCTCCAGAGGCAGCTGACGGGTACTGGCAGGCCAGGCCGAATGCGGCTTGGGCGGTCACAGAAGCAAAAACCTGGGCATGGGAAGAGTTCGGTGAGGCTATGGAAAGTGACTTTCGGTTGGCCTCAAATAGGTTCTGGTAAACCATCCGCCTGAGGCTCCTGCTGCGGCTTCTGCACCGCCCGAGGCTCCGCCCATGCCCGAGGTTCCGGGGCCACCTGCTGCACCTGTGGCTCTGCCTGCACCCGGTGCTTAGGCCCCTTCTGCGTCGCCCCCAGAGATCCCCATGCCTCCTGCTTCATCGCCCCCTGAGGTCCCCGCACCTCCCTCTTTGTCACTGTGCCTCTTGCATTGTCGTCCCCAGAGGTACCTGCATCTCCTGCTTTGTCCCAGGGGTTCATGCTCTGCCTCCAGATCCCTTCCCCCAGAATATCCCTGATCCCCCGGACATTACTCCCATGTCCACTGTGCCAGTCCCTGAGGAGGTCCCCATCTGTCAAACCATCGCTCCTCCGCCCTTAGTGGAGATGGAGGAGCTTAAATGGGACCCCTCAGGGATCACCCTGACCTCTCCCGTGACTCCACCACCCTCGCCCCAGCGTGACAAGTCCCAGCCAGGTCCCCACCTCTCAGTCTTCTGGAAGGGGAGAGGACACCTGCGCCGGGGTTGGTTCCCACCTGTGGGTTCCTTGGCTGCAGCTCGGTGGTCGCCTGCGGGTCCGCCAGCTCCTGTTCGGCAGTCGCCTGCAGTCCCCCTGGCTTCAGCTCGGCCGTCGCCTCTGGTTCTGTCTCCGGCACCTCCTCGGTCGACTGCGGGTCCCCCACCTCCGACTCGTCGGTCGCCTACACTTTGGCTGGCGGCGTCTATGCCTTCGCCTGCTGCAGCTCCCTCCTCCTCTTCGTTCCCTCCTGTTTCCTCCTCACACTTGCTGAGGGTCCCTCTGGCTTTGGCCTTGCGATCGCCTACTGCCCCTGCAGCTTCCATCCCTCGCCTGCCAGGGTTCCCTCCAGCTCCCCGTTTCCCCCCTTCCTTGCCCCCTGCCTTTGTGCCCCCTGTATTTGCCCCCTGTTCTTTTGGACCTTCCGGTCCCTTTGTGCCCCTTGTGTTTGCACCCTGTCCCTCTGTGCCTTTGTTCCCATCTGGTCCCTTCGTGCCTTCTGTGGGTGTGCCCCCTGGTGTTGTCCCATCGTTGTCCCCCTCCTTGAGTTCTGTGTTCCTGTTTTTGGTGCCCCTGTTTCTGTCTAAATTCCCTGTGGTTTGTCGTCTCTTGTCTGAGTTGATCTCCCTGTGCCTGTTTTGCGTGTCTGTGCTGTTTCCTGGGCCCCGTTGATGTTTTGCTTTGATTTCAGGTCCCGTGTCTCCGGTCCCATTCCTCGCTACCTTTGGGCGCACCCAGAGTTCACACCTTTGGGGGGGGGGGGGGGGGGGGGTTAATGCTAATGGCACCACCTCCGGCCAGTGATTGTCAAAAGGTGGGTGTAACCACAGGATGATGGTAATGGACCAACGAAATCCATGTGGACATGATAACATCGACGTACCGGGACAAAATGTGCCAGGAGAGCTTTGGTGTGCAGCTGGATCTTAGCGCGCTGTAAAGCAAGGCAAGATATAGCCCAGTCACATATGTCATTTTTCAGCCCACACCAAACAAACTTAGCTGAAAGCAGCTTTTGTGATGCCTTGCGGCTGGGATGGGAAAGGCTAAGGACAGCATCAAACACCCGATGCCGCCATCCATGTAGCACAATAGGACACCACATTGTGTTTGCCAGTAACATGATTGAGGTCTGCAGTGAACTCAGAAATGAACGCCAGCTGACGCTGCTGACTTGCAGACTAAGGGTTCGAAATTTTGCTCATTGCAGCCAGCAATGGCTTGTGATCCACAAAAGTAGTGAATGGGTGCCCTTCTAACAGGAAGCAAAATGGCACACAGCTAAGTACATACCAAGGAGCTCACGGTCAAAAGCGTTTAACCAGTTGCTCATGTGCTGCGCCCACAACAACATCGGAAGCATCTGTAGTGATGGGAACAGCCGGCAAGGGGTGAGCTAGCAACGTAGCATCCACCAAGGCCTGTTTAGCATTATGGAATGCCTGACACCACTCTGAAGACCACTCAACACTGCCTTAGAAGAAACACCTTTAAGTACAAAGTATAACGGGGGCATAATGCGCCCCGGGGATGAAATGATAGTAGAAGTTAACCATTCCCAGAAACTCTTGCAAAGATCTGACTGTGACTGGCCTTGGGAAATCCTGAACAGCAGCAATTTTCTCAGGGAGAGGCACTGCCCCCAACGAGGTAATGTGGTAGCCAAGGAAATCAACAGAATGGACACCAAACTGACACTTCGTAACATTCACAATTAACCTGTGATCACTGAGACATGCAAACAACACCCGAAGATGAGTCAAATGCTCATCCAAACTGGTGCTGGCAACTAAAATGTTGTCTAAATAAACAAAAAGAAAAGGCATGTCTCGCACAATGCTTTCCATGAAATGCTGAAAAGTTTGAGCTGAGTTCCTGAGTCCAAAAGGCATTCTAAGAAACTCAAACAGACCAAATGGTGTAACAACAGTGATCTTAGGGATGTCCTGGGGTGTACCGGAACCTGATGGTAGCCCCTAACCAGGTCCACTTTGGAGAAAATGAGAGTGCCTGCCAAACGGAACAGGGTACCAGTCAGGGGCAGTGACATCATTAAGGTGTCTATAGTCCCCACAGGGGTGCCAACCACCCCCAGGCTTGGGCACCATATGGAGAGGAGAAGACCTGGGGCAGTCAGAAAGCTGAACAATCCCCAAATGCTCCAACGTGGCAAACTCCTCTTTGGTGACAGCCAGCTTCTCAGGCTCAAACCACCTAGCTTTCGCACGCACTGGCGAGCCTGCTGTGGTTATGTGGTGTTCCACACCATGTTTAGCCAAGGAGAAGGAAAAGGTGGGTGTGGTGAGGGTGGGAAACTTCAGCTGAAGCAGAAATACTAGACAGATTAGAAAAGCCAGGCCCACTGAGCATGCATAGAAAAGAGCAAAAAGTCTCGGGGTTATCAGGTGCTTATTTTTAACATCTATCAGCAAGTTGTTGGCACACAAAAAGTCAGCCCCCAACAATGGAATGGAAACAGACATCCTCACAATAACGTTTTGTGAGTTCTACTGGCCGATTGCCAAAAGTCTCAATGGAAGTGCTGTTAGCAGCCTCTAGGGGAAAACCATGCAGTCCTGACTGCTTGTCTAGCTGTGAGGCGGGGAGAATGCTCACCAAAGTGCCCGCATCACACAGAAAACAACGGCCAGAAACTTCGAGTCTTCGATGAACAGCAGGCTGCATTGCTGTCTGGCACTTAGCGCAGCTACAGGGCACCAGTCCTTACGTTTCCTGGCAGCTTGAAGGAGCAGGACGGGATGCATTTCTTAGCATGCACACTGAAACAGGTATGACAGAAACAGTGACTGGACTTAGAGTCACACTGAGCCGCAGCAACAACACCAGAGACAGAAAAAGTGAAATCAGCAGGTCCTCCGCAGTCCAGTACGGTGCAGGACTGCCAAATGGCAAAGTAAACTCTGTCCGCTTCTCTCACCAACTCGTGGAAATCTGTAAGTGTGGAGCTCACCATAGCCGAGCGGACGGGAGCCGGTATCCATTGCATAAGTAGCTCCAAAAAAATAAAACAGGACTGATGTCTGCCTAGCAAAGAGAGCATGTGATCCATAAGCTTGGATGGAGGAGAGAAGCCGACTTGCCCGCTCCGGCTCCAACAGTTTGAAAGTTGCTAGCAGCAGCAATTTAAAAACTCTGTACTTGCCATCCACCAGGGAATCTTGGAGAACATGATGCTGTGGCATTGTCCAGTGCAGTAACAACATAATAGTCATTTTGTGTTGCTCTGCATGATGCCTCGGATGACGGACTGAGCTTCAGCCTGTGAGATTCACACAGCGGCATTTTCACAGCAGAAGTCCAGCAACTTTAAAGCCACATCATTAGCTGTCATGCTGAGGGAAATCTCAAAAATGTATGAGGAGACGTTGGAGTCACCAATGTGGCGAGTGGAAAGACAGGAGGCAGTTGCTTAGCCCGTGAAAGGGATGACACTTTTTATTAGCCAAAGAAAAAGAAGAGAGCGGAAGATCTGGAGACAGAGGGGAAACTGAAAACAGAGGGACAAAAGGACCAGGAGTGAACAAGGGAGACACCGAGGGACAAGGAGGAAAGACAGGAGGGACAACGGGATGAGGAGCGAACAAGGGAGGCCAGACAGGAATGGTCGGGGGACAAAGGGGAGCCCCAGAGAACCTACACTAGGTGAGCAAAGGAAGGCAGCCAGAGGGGCCGCAGGCAACCGGGAGGCAGGAGCAGGAGGGGACCCCGAAGGGGGCAAGGAGACAGACGGAGGGACGAACAGAGGAATTGAGGAGGGAGCAGGAGGGGGCGCAGGCAGGCAGGAGGGGGAAGCCGCGGCAAGCGATGGCGCAGCTGGAGCCAGGAAAGGCGCCGTCCGACACCCAGCCTAAGCAGGGGGGCCTGGAGGTAGACGACGAGGCACTGACAGAGGGGCCCAGGGGCAGGGCGGGTGGGACCCGGACCCGACGTTTGTGTCCCCTCCCCTTACGACCACTCTCCTCCACCATGCTCAGGTGAAGGTGTCATTAAGGAGGTCCCCGAGGGGTTCCACTCCAGCTTCTCGGCGGCGCTCAGACCACCTCGGGGACAGGAACTGGGGCCATCAGCTCTGGGGCAGGAGCCGGAGCTACGTACTGAGAAAGCGCAGCTGTGATCTGTAGAGCCGGAGCCTCGAGCGTAGCAGGAGGCAGAGGTCTAGGAGCCTCGGGTAGAGCTGCAAGTGGCGTCGAGACAAGCAGGACTGGTGGAGCCAGCGAGACGGGCAGGACAAGCGGGGCCGGGGCCGTGAGGGGCGAGGCAGGAGCCTCAGCAGCTGGAGCTGCGGGCGGAGGCAGCGCCGGTACCTCGGGCGGAGCAGGCAGCTCAGGCAGAGCAGCTGCGGGCAGCTCTGGGCCAGCAAGTGGCACCGCAGCCTTGCTAGGTGGCACGGCAGGGAGGAGCCTCAGCAGGTGCCAGGACAGGAATGTCGGGTGCCGGCAGGACAAACGTAATGGCTACAGCATCGGGCGGTGCAGTGGGCGTAGCAGCTGCTGCAACATCTGGCGGCAGGTTCATTATAGGCACCAGGGCTGGCGCCGCACAAGTTGGCGTTCCCTCTTTAAGGGCCTTGGGGAACCAGGGAATTGCGTCCAATACAGACCTGGTCCCTTTAAGGGCTAGATGCGTTCCCCAGAGATGGAGACGGCCCCCAGGAAGATCGTCTGTGCGTCTTCTTGTCTCCTATCTTTCCGTCTCTTTTTCTTCCTCCGACTTGTTTGAGGTGGAATGTGAGACGCTGTTTGGAAGGAGAAGCAGGCGGTAGCTCGATAGTACAAGCTACCTGCCGGGTCTTTAAGTCTTCTACCCTCCACAGCAACTTTTACCCTCCGCAGTCGCCGATTTGTACCTCAATCACGAGGTGTGTCGGTTGTCCCGGTTATGGCTAGCCCTTACCTCGGGCTGGGTGAGCCAGTAAAGTACCTCGTCTACCAAACCGAGGTAATGATCCTCGGTCAGGGGGGATAACTTCTTGTGGAGATCGGTCATTCTGTTACGTTCAAGGATAAGGACGAAGGCAGGAAGGCGAAAATCCAAAGGAGAATGGGTTTATTGGAGAACAGACAGGGCACACAACGACGCACATCAATGACCGATCTACAGGACTGACTCGGACGCGGACTAAAATACACGAGACTGGTAGAACTCAACAGGAAACAGGTGAGTACAACTGGAATAATACACAAGGTAAATGAGGGGGCGTGGCACACACGAGGATCGAACGAGCCGGGCGTGATACTTATTAGTTATTGAGTTATTAACTTAGGGAATGTTATAATACTTGGAGATTTCAAAATACATGTAGACAAAGAGACTTATGCCTTCAACAAAAGTTTCCTGTCCCTCCTGGACTGTGTTAAATATTACCAACATGTAACGGGACCAACACATACTCACAATCATACACTAAATTATCCTAATTATTTATGTTCATCATGTATCTGTCATGTGACAGTTCTCCTCTGACCATTTTCTAATCACCTTCCTGATTGAGCCACCCTCTTTGACTATAGCAGAGAAGATTGTTACGATATGTCACCTAAATGATAGATACTTACTACAATTTATTAATGCAGTAAGTAATGTGAAGTTCATCTCTAGTACCGATGTCAACAAAGTCACACATGACTTAAGTACAGTGTTTAGTCAGATTTTAGATGAAACAGTGCCTTTGAAAAATACAGTGGTAAAAACCACCCGAGCATCCCCGTGGTTTAACAACCACACACACTCTTTCAAACAGGAGTGCCCTAGATTGGAGCACAAATGGAAATCTACTTTTTTTAGAAGTGTTCAAGTTGGCATGGTCCAACAGCCTGCAACAATACAAGCAAGCCCTTTATAGGACATGTTCAGCCTATTATTCTAACCTTATTGATTGCAATTGAAATAACCCTTGCTACCTTTTTAAAACAATACCTCATCTAACAAATAAGGCTGAACCTCTGCTAATGAGTGAACATTTTATGAACTTCTTTAATGATTAAATTACAAACATTAAGCTTCATACAAATGACTCAAAAATAACTCCACTGCAAACAGAATGTGAACCGACCCATAATGTGTTTGAATTAAATAACGAACAAGAAATAAAAACTATTACAACTAAGATCAAACAAACCACTTGTCCACTGGATTCAATACCCACAAAGCTTCTTAAGAAATCCCTGGGGGTTCTGGCAAGACCTATAACACCCATAATAAAAGTGCCCTGTAATCCGGCCACTACAGTAGAAGGCAAGTTTGGATCTACCGGAGCATAGCAACTACAGGCTGATTTCTAACGTACCCTTTTTTTTATCAAAATTCTGGAGAAGATTGCTTCTGCTTAACTTCACTCATACTTGGAAAGACATAACATATTGGATAGCTTCCAGTTGAGCTTCTGCCCAGGACATAGCACTGAAACCACCTTAGCTAAATGAAATAGCAATGAACTGATGCTGACAGCATGACTGTGCTAGCTAATGCTTCTGGACTTGTGCAGCTTTTGACAATTGACAATTATATCCTATTAAAAATTTGAGGTTAGGCTGTGTGGAAGGGCATTTAAGTGGTTTAAGTTATATTTGACTAATCATTATTAATATGTTCAAGTATCAGATAATTGTACCCTGTTGTCAATGTCACTGGTAAAATCTGGAGTGCCATAGGGATCGGTCCTTTATTGTTTTCTCTCTACATGCTGCCATTATAGGAAGCATAATGAGAACTGTCAGGGTCAGCCCCTGTCTCACTGTGTCCCTTCCCCGTTTGGCCAGCAGGTGTTGCTGGTCATCCCATTCTTTGTGTTCTGTTCCCTGTTACCTGTCTGGCCATGTGGCTCAAGGTGTTGAGCCATGTGGCTGTCTGTGAACCGTTTTCTTGTGTTTGTATCCCACCTCCCCTGTTTTTGTATTTTGATCCCTAGTGTTTTATTTGAGTTTCTCTGGTTTTTGTGTCTGGTTTAGT
>JAODKE010004216.1:0-10066 GCA_026779605.1 Mormyrus hasselquistii
TGCCTTGTGCCTGTAGCTTTCTGCATAGGCTCTGAACCTCCAAAGGTCATTATCTTATACTGCAATGGGTTGCCGCCCCATCCTGGGTTATTCCCTGCCTTGTGCCTGCAGCTTCCTGCATAGGCTCTGAACCTCCAAAGGTCATTATCTTATACTGCGAAAATGTTTAAACATCTGCGTGAATGTTTACGAAAGAAGACACCATTTTGCCTGCAGTGAAGCAGACCCTGTCATGGTGATCAAAACTGCAATTAAGGAAGCCATTGATGACATTCTGTTACCTCAGATTTCTGAATTAAGATCTCAATTTACAGCTACTTGTGAGGCTGCCTCTCTGTAAGGAACAGCAACATAAATCTCTGAGACAGTTGCAATTAAGGTGTGACACAGTCCAAGTGACTGTTTGTTCTGATAAAAAGAAAAGTCATTAGCACTCTGCATAGTGAAGTGGAAGGATTTACTCTTAAACTTGCTGACATGGAGGATAGAAGTTGTAGGTCAAACGTGTGGCTGGTTGGCCTGAAAGAGTGTATAGAAGGAGGAGACGCCCTTGCTTTCCTCGAAGCAATACCCCAAAGTGGTTTCCCTTACTGGTGGCTGGGCTCCCTATCATCAGAAAGGGCTTGCTGTATTTACACGAAAGGTCCATCCAATAAGCCCTACACTCTTTTATTGAAGGTACTTAACTTCATAGACAGCTGATTCGGAAGGAAGCTAGAGCTGCCTGGTGCCTCCAGCATGGCTGGGACAGGATCAGCTTTTATCCCGATTACAGCACTGAGACCTCGAGAAGGAGGTGAGCTTTTACGGAGGCTAAAAATCAGCTCACATGTCTTGGATACCAACCATCCCTGTTGTCTCCCACAATGCTATAGGTCACCCGTGATGGCCAGCAGATGCCGTTTCAGTCACCAGCAGAAGCTGAGAAATTTCTGCATTTGATTCGCCCAGCTACTGAAGCTAACGGGACAACAAGCCAGCCTCCAGTGCAGAGTTCTACCACGGGCACCAGTGAGTGATCACAAGTGATGGACAACAGAGTGGTCATGGATCTTTCATCTTCAGACTCACCCTAGCTAAATGTTAGCTTTGCCAACTTACAGGAGAGTCTTTATTCACTGCACTTTAAATACACTATGAGTTGTTTTGCTCAGAATGCATAATTGTACTAAGGCAATACAATAATGGTTCAATTTAAGTCTCATTGAATATTGTTTCAATCACTGGACATTTTGCTGATGCTATTCAGAGGTTGCAGAGTGCAGTAACACTGTATTTGTTCAACTGACATCCTACTGGTTTTACAAGTTGTGAGGCAACAGGTTATTTCAGGTTTGTTTTCCATGCATTGCAAGACATTGAGTACACTACTGTGGAATCTTCCCTGCTGCTTAGCTGTTTATCATGGTACATTGAATAATTGTGCATGGGTAACTTAAATATACTCAATTGGAATGTTCACAGCCTGAATTCAGATATAGCATACCAAGCGTTTAGAATTTCTACACTGCAAACCATTACTGTTGCACTCATTCAGGAATCTCACTTAAAAAAAGAATGTACCATTCCAGAACAAACACTATCGGACTGTAGCCTACTCATGTACGCCCAATAAATTTAAAGGAGTTCATAATGTTCTCAGGAGATCCACTTCAATTTCTGTTCATTTAACTGGAGCTGGTGAACGTGGTTATTTAATGTATGCAATTATTAGTGTGAATTAGTGTGAATTGCGTTAAAATGCTTCTACAATCTGTTTACGCCTCAAATGATTTCGAACAAGACTTCTTTACAGATATAAGGAACAGGTTGTTTTCATTTATCAGTTGTAATCTAATGACGCTGGATTCTGAGTAGAACCAATCATCTGCTACGACAGGTTCATCTGTCGCTTCCTCTCTAGCCCACAAGAGATTTATTTTGGATATTAGTTTATTTAGTGCATGGCACGTTAAGAAGGATGTTGGTAAATTATATACTTTTTATTCAGCGAGGCATAAATCTTTTACATGAATTGATTATATTTTTGCCAGCTTCCTTTTACTTCATTTGATAATTAAGACTGCTATTTTGCCAAGACTAACCTCTGATCACTTTCCGATTCTTTACTGTTTGACTCTCCCCTTAGCATACCCTTGGTTAGGAGATGGCATTTTAATAGCTCTCTTTTGTTTAACACATTTTTTAGAGCAACTGAAATCATAATGAATGAAAATATTCTTTTAAATAACCAATATTGTACTAATCGATAGAATCTAAGTGTTTTATAAGGGGCTTTTTATTGCTTTTTCTTGGAAATTGAAATCTCATCATAAGGAATTTTAAGCACTGGAATGCCGAATTTAGATCCTGGAGAGACAATGATCTGTACATTTCTCAGAGGATAGGGAACACGCTCTTGTTAAAGGACGTGGGGAAAACAACAAACTGTCAATGGCCAAACAGCATTTATTACTCATAGAACCATCACTACCATCATCACCATCACTGCCACCATCATCTTTTCCATCTGCACTTACCAACTGACTGGAGGAGATAAAGGTGTGGATGGAACAAAACTTCCTTCAGTTGAACAGCTCCAAGACCAAGGCAATCCTAGTAGGAACACCCCGTCGAATTCAGGCATCATCCATAACTAGCCTTGCCATCTCTGGTCACAATATTCCCCTCTCCTCATCAGTAACCAATCTCGGTGCAAAACTGTATTCAATTCTCACATTTGATGATCACATTAAGGACCATTGCAAGACCTCATTTGTCCACCTCAGAAATATTGCTATGCTGCGCCCTACCCTCACCCTCCCTGATGCAGAAAAGCTGGTCCATGCTTTAATTTCCTCCTGGCTGGACTACTGAAACACACTCTTCATTGGGATCACTAGTAAGAGTCTTCTGAGGCTGCAGTACATCCATAACTCTGCTGCTAGGAACCTGATGAGAGTTTGGAAATATGAACACATGACACCTGTCCTTCAGTCACTTCACTGGCTTCCTGTTTCTGCCAGGATTGAGTACAAGATCTCTCCTCACCCACCAGTGCATTTATGGAAACGCTCCTCTTTACTTAAAAGAACTGGTAACAACTCAAACCACAACATGACCCCCCCCACTCTTCACAATCAAATTGCCTCCATCCCCCCAGAACTAAACTCAGCAGGATGGGTAATCAGGCCTTCTGTGCTGCTGCGCCTCACCTATGGAATGCCCTTCCTAACACTCTGAGGGCAGCCCTAACTGAGGGCAGCCCAATCTACTGACAGATTTAAAAAAAGGACTTAAAACCTTCTTTTTTTAGCAGATTTTATCATTACTAATTTTTTGCTTTATAGCGCTTTTATTTTAGATTGTTGGAGGTTTTGTAGCACTTACAGATTTTCTCTGAAAATGTAAAGTGCGTTATAAATAAACTTACATAAAATACTATTATTATTATTGCTACTAACCAGACAGAAATATTATCATCATGTAGAGAGGCCTAGTCATCTGCTTGCTGTCATGACGGTGGACGGCGCCGCCCTCATGAATTAGCGCCATGTCTACCCAACTACTTAAACTCCACACAGAGATTGCTCCGTGCAAGGTATTGTTGGTCATGCCACTTCCGAGCAATTCTAACCGCAGTCTCTGTTGTAGCTCCGCTCGGCCTTACTCTCCCTACTTCCTCTGCTTGCACCTCCTACTCCTTCCCACCTTCCTCCTGACCAGCCCTGATCTTCCCTCGTGGCTCCTCCTTGTGTGTGTCGTCCATGTCATCGGACAGATCTCCCGGTTACTCGACTCCACTACGCCCGGTTTCGCGACTTCTCTTTTGGATCATCCCCTGGCTTTGGTAACCGGTATCGGACTGATCTCTGGCTGTGACCCTGCTTTTCATTTGGATCCGATTCTGTCTCTCCCCAATAAAGAGTTCTAGAACTCACCCGAGTGTTCTGTCGTGACACTTGCTTTTAGACTGAAGGAGGCTGAATCTAAAGCATATAATTCATGTTAATCAGACAGCAGAGGGAAAGGTGGTTACAGATCCTAATGCCATCAATCAGACATTCAGAACATTTTATGCTGATTTATATGCCTTTGGGGTGAAGCTGGACAAGACTTTCTGTTCATGTTTTCCAGATGCCTGTGATTCTGTTAACTGGTGACTGCCCAAAAAGGCATGGATAAGTTAAGCTTGACACCAGGAAAGCACCATAGGAGCAGGTGTTACAGATGCAAACTCAGAGCTTCTGAGAAATGTAGTTGGAAGGGGGAATTAAGCTAAGCTAGTTAAATCAGCGATGTGTGTGTTTAGTTGGGGGGAGGTTAGGAGAATCGTTTTTATTTAAAACCATGCATAAGTTACGATGCCAACAAGGCAGGGCTAGCACCCACAGTGGATAGTGCACATTTTTAATGTTTGGTTTTGGGCTGTCATATTCATGTTTGTTTTGGTTGTCATACTCATGTTTGTTTGGGTTGTCATACTCATGTTTGTTTGGGCTGTCATACTCATGTTTGTTTGGGTTCTCATACTCATGTTTGTTTGGGCTGTCATACTCATGTTTGTTTGGGTTGTCATACCCATGTTTTTCCCCCTTTTTGTTTGTGTTTGGTGGAAGTAATTTTCTTTATAAATAAAACATAAATAAATAATAATATAAATTGGACAGGTAAGACAAGTAGGACAAGTAATAGAAAAATAACAGCGGAGAACTGCAGGGCTGTCACCGGCAGCTAGGTAGTAGAAAGTCAGACAGAACAATAACAGGATGGAGATTGACTATGGGTCTATCAGGACAGTAGATGTGGGATAAAACGTAGAATGCTATGGTGGAGTGCCTCAGCCTGGCAATGTCTGGGTGAATAATAATATTAGAAGCGTTATTGATCCTCATGGGGAAAATGCCTTTTTTTGTCCCCTCCCTCTACTTGCATTACAGATGCTATGCAAATTAGGTTGCTTGGCCGAAGTACCCACTATAGCTGGGTTTGAACCGGCGATCCTCTGATTACAGACACACAGACAACCCACTGAGCCACCTGCCACTTTGGGTAACATGGGTGAGATCGGTAGACACCTTCCTACCTGGTCTGGTAACTCATTTTAGTCAAATTAGCTTAGGTAGATCTTAGACATATATAAAGTTACCATATCGCTTCCGTTTGACCAATCGACATGAAATTGTGAGGGTCTGTCTTTGGTACTGCCTTACAGCAATGAGAGAAATTTGGTAATGATTGATTGAAGCATGCCTGAGATATAGCTGTCTGATTGAAATGGGTGTGGCACCAGTACAGTAAGGGTGTGGCTAGTGGCCATACCTTAATGAAAGTTGATTTTTTTTCTCTAAATGTTTAAAAGGACTGTCTCCTGATTTGAATGATACCAGATTTATGTAGTTTGGGTGAAAATCCTAGGAGGTTAATGAAAAAACTTGTTTTCAGATAAATGTAAATAATGTAAAAACGGAGAGAACCAGATGGAGATGCAGAACCAAGTTATATATGTTGTCGGATGTTGTCGGCATGAGGTGGTGAATTGGACTGGACAAATGTACGAGCCAAATTTGGTTTGGATTGGTCATTGTTAAGCCTGTCAAATGGCTGCTTGAATTTGATTGGCTAATGGCGGCCACTCTTGTAAGATTTATGACTGCCATTGTACATGGCTGACCTCTGGCTGGGTCCTAGTACATATCTGCCAAATTTCACTTAGACTGGCCAAGGCAGTCAGGAGATATTGGCAGTTTTTAGTTGTAGCCCCCCCTATTGATGAAATGCAGCCCACCTTGGACCCTGTCCCCAGAATGGTGTAGGGAGGTAGGATTTCAAATTTGGTCGAGGTAGGTCAAGGCAAGGCCAAGTTATAGCCATCAGACCAAAATGGGCCAAATTTGGAATTGTTTGGGTGTGGCTAATGGCCGTACGATACAAAAATGTCCGAATTTTTTGTATAATTCTTGATCAGCTCAGAGTTCTGATTCGTTTGACACCTCACATTTTGGTTTGGTAGGACAAGGTAGGACTTTTAGGAAAAAGTAGGATTTGCAAATTAGCAAAAAATCTAAGT
The DNA here is from genome assembly GCA_026779605.1 of Mormyrus hasselquistii. NCBI lineage: Eukaryota > Metazoa > Chordata > Actinopteri > Osteoglossiformes > Mormyridae > Mormyrus > Mormyrus hasselquistii. The sequence goes on from JAODKE010004216.1 coordinate 6,050, forward strand.
AGGCGGAGCTTCATAGTCCTATTGACTTTTTGATAGAGCAAGGCTGTATCAGTAGAAAAAAAAATTGATTGTAGGATAAACAGGACAGGAGATATGGACAGAAACGTGTTGACTGGGACGGGTTGGAGGGGCTTAGTAGTGGGTAGGAATAGGAATCTTGCTGTCAAATTTGGTAGGCCTAGGAGTTACGGTTTAGGCTGGGCATGGACTTTTAGAGCAGAAAAAAAAAAAATAATAATAATAAAAGAGAAAAATCCTAAGAAAAACAATAAGGCTCCATTGCACTACGTGCTTTGGACCCTTAATAAATAAAACTTTGGCATCCCTAGCCATCTGGTGGGCCTCAGATTATTTTTTGCACCACGAGGCTGTCCAACAAAGACGACAGGTGCAGCCAGTTAGGAGGAGTCAACTAATGTCTCCAATCACTATTCTGGACTCTTGCCACCATAATTCCTTGTATACAGATTGTAGACATTTTGCTTTACCTCTCTGATAGAACATAGTCTTCCCTAAATTCCCCATAATAAATTTGTTCACTGTGCAGCATCCTGTGCATCAGGATTTATTGTAGCTTCAGGTTAATACCACTGAGTAAACAATGCTCACAAAATTTTTTATGCTGTTTAAAAAAATTTTGTCAAGACATTAGATTATACCAAACCAGACTGCTGTCAAGGCTTCCCGCCCCTTCGGAGACTAGCAGACAGTAGGAAAATGGCAGCAACAAGTAAGGAGCTCGTCTCGAAAGCTGGCAGCGTCACCTCCGTCATTTGAAAGTGGTTTGGTTTCGTCAAGTCCGACACTGAACAAACCACTGTCCGCTGTAAAGTTTCTTTCAGGTCAGTGGCCACTAAAGGTAGCAGTACAACAAACTTATTTCGGCATCTCCGTCAGAGGCATGCACGAGTCGGAGTGCCTCGCTATGCAAGAGGCGCAAGCAAGCGACAACTTCCAAAAACCCGCTAAAAGGCTGATAACAATATAGCAGCGTCTTTTTCGCGTTGCGTACCATACCATAAGGAGGGACCTCGATGGAAAGAAATTACAAACGTGATGGCATTTCAAATCGCCAAAGATATGGTGCCCATTTACACTGTTGAAGAAAAAAGTGCCCTGTTCCAGTCAGAAAAAGTCAAAAATGAGTTGGCAGCCTATTTGCTGTCCCCTGACATAGACCCAGACACAGATCCACTTCAGCGGTGGAAGCACAATGACTCAGCGAGTTGGCTAAGAAATATCTCTTCATCCCTGCTACAAGTGTCCCACCAGAGAGAGTCTTTAGTGTGGGGGTGGCATTGTAACATGTCACAGAGTGTGTCTCAAGCCAGAGGCTGTTGACAGGCTTGTGTTCCTGGAAAAAAAAAAAAAAAAAACTTGTAAAGGACTTTGGATTGGAAAAAAAGTTTAAAGCTCCTCATGTTTGATTTAGTTTACAAAGTACAAATATTTTGTTTGCAAAAGTCTTAAGTATAAATCTATATAAGTATATTTTTCAAGGGGCACTTTAGTTGTATATATATTTATTTTAAATTTCGTAAAAACTGTGTAAACTACTAAGACCAAGAAAAAATACAGTAAAAACAATAATAAATATTTGCTGTTCCTAAATCATGTTTACATTGTTAGAATAAAAACAAAACTTATTTGTGTCACGCCCGGCCCCGTACGATCTTCCTGTGTGCCACGCCCACCTCATTACCTCGTCTGATTCCCCGATTGTGATCACCTGTTGCTTGTTTAGTTTAACCTGTCTAGTGTATTTAGTCCTTGTCAGAGTCAGTCTTCCCCAGACTTGTCATCATAATGTCTCGTGCGTGTTACCTGTGTCGATTAAAGACTCGTTTCCCCGTCCTGCTGCGCCGCCTGCCTGCTTTTTGGGCTTACTTGCCCGCCTGCTCGCCCGCTCGCCTACTCGTCCACACCCGAACGTGACAATTTGTATAGTATTTTTGTTTTTATGTATATCAATACATTTAGAAAAAGATCTAGAAAAAAATCGGAAATTGGGTCCAAGTAAAAAAAAAACTGGAAATTATAGTTTTACGCAATATTGCCTAGCCCTAATACGAACTCTCTGGGGGTCCCCTTAAGAAATTCGAGAATGATCATGATTTTAATTATTTTTTTAATGGCGTTAGAAATACCAATAATTATCTTGTTTTCATAAGATGAGATCATTTTCTTTGAATAATTACAAGGATAAACATATAGTGATGCCGATCAGGCCGTCATGCGCGGCGCTGTTCGTATGTAACTGTTAAATGTTGCCAATAGATGGCGCGCTTGCTCTTTATACTATATAAGTTTTATGTATGGCTCTTTTTTGTAAGTTGTACTATAAAAAAGAGAGAGACACAGTTGATCGTGGTGCGGTATGTTAAACGAATACTACAGAATTATCAGAGAATAATAGAGACAGTGTTTGAGAGTCTGTTAAATTGCTCTAAATAAAACACACCCAGGAAAAGTTTTAAAGAAATTGTGGATTATTCATCCTTTGAAAGCTTGTAAGAGCTTCGTGCTTAATTTCTTAAACTGTAACTATTACTCAATGTGCGCATTCGTGTATTCAGCGTTAAGGTATTAAGTGTGGTACATATGTAGTATTTTACTGTGAAGAGTGTGTCATGTCCTGTCTCTAAGCTATACCAAGGTCCTGGGAAATGCTAAGTCATATCACCATACAAAATAAGTGTAGATGATATAATAATTAAAAATACTGAAATATGATATAAACAATCACACCACCCACACTGAAATCTAAACATCTTGTGTAATGACTGACACTGTACTATGCTTGGCACTATTCCATTTATACAGGAGTAGACATGATGGGCATCCTTAATAGTGTTGTAGTCAAGACCACCTAAACCGAGACCAAGACATTGCCGAGACCGGAGGGTATCAAGACCGAGACCAAGACATACTAAGGCGAGACCAAGACCGAGACCAAAAACAGACTAGGACTAGAATCTACATCACCTGTACAGAAAAAAGGTATTGCTGAAATGTGTCATTACTCGTTAAATCTAATTCATGTTATCTTTTCAATTATATTGTCCATATATCTATTTAAAATCTCTCATATTTGTCATAGTTGCGAGGCCTGATGGAAAAGTATATTCTCAGCCATCCTCTCCTATAACCATTTTATCAGACCTCGTCAAGGGAAAGAGATGGGATGTACCAGAAAGTCTCTTGTACCAGGGACAGAGGCCTCGGGTAAGCTATGAATATGGCTATGTAATGATCCCTTGCTTTGAATTGAGGAGAATGAGCCTCCAGATTGACTTGCACCCCCAAGACCGTGCTTTCTAATGAATGTAAAATACCTAATTTGTTTGAATTAGAACTATGCTTTAGACTATGTTGTATCCATTAATAGATAAACTGGAATTGTCCCACTGTAATCTTTACACTTTGATATCAACATCACTAAAATTACTTACCATATAGCATAGAACGAATGCTTGCTCAACACAATGCCCATAAACAGATGCTATATAAAAATCAATGATGATTTATTATGTCAAATAACACCACTGTAATAATTTAACAATACACCCACACAAACAAATACCAGATAGGTACACAATTACATCATATAACGATATATATTCTTTTGTGTATTCTTTTCTAAAACGAGACCAAGACATTGCCGACACCAAATAGAGCCGAGACCGAGACAAGACCGAGACCACCAAAAATTGGTCTCGAGACCAACACCAGTCTCGTGAATTACAGCACTAATCCTTAGGTCCGATCACTCGGGGTTATAGCCCAGATAATTCTATGCCCACGCCCGAGTATTTCAGCACCGATGCGAATCTTCCTTCAAAGACAAAAAAAAAAGTCAAGTCCCAGGTAAACTGACCCTGATCTTTTTAATAGCTAAAAACTCCCCGTTTTTTTGAAATAATAAGATAAGATAATTATATATATATATATATATATATATATATATATATATATATATATATATATATATATACAACTGCTAAATTATATCAAAAT
>JAODKE010004217.1:0-10066 GCA_026779605.1 Mormyrus hasselquistii
TGTTTGTACCTGTGTGTGTGTCTGTGGTGTGTTTATCTATGTGTGTCTGTTGTGTGTTTGTATGTGTGTGTGTGTATGTTGTGTGTTTGTACCTGTGTGTGTCTGTGGTGTGTTTGTATCTGTGTTTCTGTTGTGTGTTTGTACCTGTGTGTGTCTGTGGTGTGTTTGTACCTGTGTGTGTCTCTGTGTGTCTGCGTCCTGGCAGGTGATTCTCGCTGCCCTCCGGGCCCTGAAGGGCAAGCCGGCTCGGCAGTGCCTGACAGAGGAGCTCCAGCTGCACGTGCAGCAGAACCGGGCCATCTTGAACCACCAGCAGTTTGATCATGTCGTGCGGCTGATGAACTGTGCGCTGCAGGTTTGTACCGATCAGCTCCCGCCTCCTCAGATGGCCCCGCAGGCCTCGCCAGGACCTGGTTGTGTGGGACCAGTGCAGAATGACACGTGAAGCACATTGCAAGAAACGTGTGAATCCAAACACCAAGTGAAGCTCGCACTGTGTTTTGGAATGCAGAAGCCATCGGGGACGTATTTATTATCATCCATACAAGGTTCCACTTTTGCATCCAGCAATTTTTTCCCTTCCAAAGGAAATTAGGCAGTGAGAAATCATGCTTAAATTTCCCCAAAACGATAAACTCTTCTGTCCACTTACATATCGTCTTATCGCAGCTGTAACTGTCTTTAATTTAGCGCTAACATTGACATTTGTAGCTGTTTATATGATATCTGTTCCATAAGGGGAACCGTACGAGTGCAGGACAGCCGCCAAGCTCTGAGCAGGCAGATCTGTAAATACCTTTTCTTTCAGCTGGTCCAAAAAGAAATGCGTGTTTCCTTTTTCGCCCTCTTTTTTCATGAGCCATGTCTGGATACAGCCGGTCAGCGATGCACGTTTGGTATTTATTTAATTCTGAGATACTGATTTATCATCATGTTTCCCTTGCGTTTGTACAATTCTACACCCGGAGCATGTTTCTTCCTGGTGACATCATTACTGTTTACCCTGACTGGGTGTCTGCTGTGCGTGGGCTATGCTTAGCCTTGAATATTGATTTGATATGAATAATCTTTCTGGGGTACAGTGTAATGTCTTTTACATTGCCCCAGAGCTGTCATCGGTGCCTTTCATTTCGCAGCTTCCAGTTTCTATGCCCAAGAGGTATGTTAATGCAGTATAATTTTCCCCCAGAGGCTCTTAGTGATGACTTCAGGTCATTTGTACTTTTATAACACTTATCTTTTCTATTAATGTTTCTCTGAAGGTTCTTTTGCGTTTTTCCCTCCTCACCAGTCTGTGTGCATTGCTCTTCCACTCTGCTGTCTTGCCCCCCTGATGTGTAGCCCCGCCCCATTACACAGCGGATGAGTGCTGATTGGAGGACAGCCACAGGCCTCATCAGTTGTGGCCAGATTAGCAAGGAATTCCAGCTGAATTCCTCCCTCCGCCTTGGTCGCTGTCTGTGCACTGTTGCTCAGAGATGCGATTTGCAAGTGGCACATTTGAACTGTGAAGACACGGAAGATGCTCTTTAAATCACTGAGTTACTCAGGAAGCCCAGATGCATATTTGCTTTTTAATTTTCTAAGATCTAAGGCTGCAAACGCTGCTTCATGCTAAGTCATTATTTGCATCAGAACTTGCATGACTTTTTGCTGTAAATGCAACGCCAATCAGGTGCTGGCTGGGATATCGCTCACAATGCATCTGTCAGTCGGCGCATGTCATTTCTACAGAAATGGCTCAGACACTGGGAGGTTTGCACTCTCTGCTATCTGTAACTCGGGCTTCAATTTGGCTACGGAGGAGTTTTGTGGAAAAATAGAGCTGCTCTTTTAGGGTGGAAGAGATTCATAAGAAATATGTGACTCAGCCGAGGTCAGGAGCTCTCAACTCGGCTGTGGTGTCAGACGTGTCCAAAAGGGAGGTGAGAGGGCATCTCCTTACATGCAGTAGAGAATACATACACACACAAACACACACACACACACAGAGGTGATCTCAGTCCAGCTGGATTATCTGTTAGTATGAACTTCAGAATGTTCCCGAGCAGCATGACAAGTAACAGGAGGGGTAATCTTGTTTATAATTTAGTGTCAACTGCCGTGCTACTGTATTCTTATGCAGTGATTTGAGAATGACGTTTGCAGTGCATTAGGCAAAGTCAAATGGCCAGTTGGAAATCACGAAACTCTTAACAGGAAACATGTCAGGGAAATCTCACATATGAGGAAGAACAGACAAATTACATATTGCATTGTCCATTCAGGTCTGTTTTTTGGAGTTTGTGGATTACATCTTATCCAAGACTTTAAACATGAACATTTTCGCCCTACATTTTTCTTTATTTATCCCCATTTTAAACTGCAGTGGTCACGTTCTGCCATTAATTTCACATTCTACATAGCCGGTGAAGAATGTTCAGTTCATGTAAGTTTGAGAAAGTTATGTCATGTTTGGAGGAGAATTCCAGCTTTAAATGTGATCCCCTCTCAGATCGTAGGTAATCTGACCGGCTTGGCACGTGCACAATCGTCTTCTGACACATTAATGGGCCCAAGTACTACTACAGCTCCAGGGTACAGAACAGGCAGGAATACCGGCCTCTACAAAACACACATCATTTGGTACTTGAGACTAAGTTTGCTGGACCATGATTCATCAGTGATGACCTAGTCACACGTTCGAAATGGCTGCTTTAGGATTCCCTCTTGACAGTTATATTATATAACAGTTTTCTTACATAGCTAAGGTCTTATTCCAGCTTTCCGGGACAGATGTTGGAATGCAATGTACACGGAATGCATAAATCATTGGACGATTACAAGGAGAGCTCATTAGTGCTCTTGACCTGTTTGTTTTCGCCGGGCAGATTATTAGTGAGAGCGTGTGCCACTGATTTACACGTGTCTGCTCTCCGTGCATCTGAGATAGGAGGACTTGTATCTGGACGTTGACACATTCCCAGATAGCTGGCGTCCTCCTCCGTACGTATCATGGAGAAGCCGGCTGTCACGCACACGGCAGCCTCTCTGCTTTCGTAAAAATGTGCTGGACGAAGGAACTCTGTGGGCTGGTGTCCAGATACCGTCGTGGCTCCGCTAGGTCTCCACGCAGTGGGAGGGGGGGCCGGCGTCAGCTTGGGGGGGGGATGTGTGCTCACAGGAACCCGAAGCAGAAACGGGGCTCATTCCTCGCCATAATGTCACCCTCCCAGAGTGGACGTGCAGAAGCGGGAGGTGTAGCGAGGCGGACGGTGAACACTCTGGCTGTACACGTGGCCTCCCCTCTCCTCATCTCTCCCGCAGACGTTTTGCATTATCTGTCTGTTATTGTGTGCATAATTTGGCTGGCTTATAAATAAATTGGCACTGAAGATCATACCCCTTTATTCTGACATAGTTTTCAGACTACGGATTTGTTTCATGACAATAAAACGCATAAAACTTATTTTTCTTGCTCTTCAAATTGAATTAGGTTATTTTCTGAAATGTTTTTTGTCTCTTTGGTGTTTTGCTAGGGCGACGTGTTTTGTGAAAGCATGATTGCAGACTTTTGGGGTTGGGGCGTTTTCTTCCTCACTGATGCACTTTCGGCAGTCCTCCATCTTGCCGTTGGGACGCGTGTGGAGGTCACAGGTTGCCATGGCGCCAGCTGTCATTTTCACGATCCACTGGCAATGAATCACCTTCGGCCCCAAACAAGGCCGAGAGCATGGCGGTGATTGCCCCCTGGCCTGTGCTGATCGCGGCCATCGGCGCAGGCCACCCCCAGAGTGTGATTTATAAGGTCTGAAAGTCAACCCAGGACTTTTTGTGCGATGGCTGTATAATGGCTCATTAGAAAAGTGAACTGTGTTTTTCAAATATAGCTAGTCTTGGGCAAAAAGACAAAATCGCTTGTCCTAATTATGACTTCATTCGTATGGCCACGAAACATCTTTTATCACTTAAATGTGTGACTAAGGAAATTCCAGAGAATTAGCATTTATTTAGGCCGTGTTTTTGTTGCTATTTGAGCCCGGTTTATGTGACTCTGTTCCCGGTTAGTGCGCGCTCTGCTGGGGAGCCTGTCCTCAGGGGGCTCAGTAAGGGCGCCACACTGTACATTAGGTCAAAGGTCAGGCCGTGGATGGCATGTGGCTGACAAATGTTTACCGGCTCTCGCTTCCTTCCCAGTCCATGAGGGCAGAGCGCTCAGTGTGTCACCGATAAATTTGTGTCGGGGCTGACCAAGCCTTGACGGCTGCTCTCACAAGCCTCTGTAGCACCCCCTATCTGGTGGGCTGTGCGTTTCGTGGAGTTTGCCCTGGAAGTATGCGGAAGATGAAACCCGCGGGTTGCAGAAGGTTCAGGGAATATATGCGTTCACACCATGCTTTTTGTACAATATGTCCAGACCTTGACTTGGAATTCGCTTCCAAGGCAACAGATGGAATCACTCTTTGTGTTGCGCGTTTGGAACAGTTGATACACTGTCCATGATATAATATACGCAACTTAGAATATGTGCATAGTTACTGCCGTATGGGAGTGTTCTGTAAGTACTCCTGTAAGGACGCATCCTTACAACTGTTCCTGAATAGACCTGAAATGTAAATCACACGCAACATGTGTTTTGGTTATATGATGAAAAGAAAGTGTACATGTTTCAAGCAGGTAAATGTCAAAAATAAAAGAACTGAACTGTTTAGAATATAGCTACGTTTATTATTTTTGGGTGCAGGTGAAGGTTGTAGATTTGGGTATGGAGGTACGGACATGCTGTGGGAGTGCCGTGTGTGTTTGCAGGGTGGGGGTAGAGGGCTGATTTGGCCCTTAATGCTGAATCCAAACCTGCTCCTTTGGTGCAGGCAAATACAGCTTGTCTGGCTGATATTGAGGATAATTTTCCAAACAGAAGTTTTTTCTATTGCACTATAGCAGCACGTATGGCAGGAAAACCAGCGTTTGATACTACATTCCACTTATTGTGTATCGATCATCTCCTTTTTCACAAACGCAGCCCCTGGTTTTATGGCCTCTCACAGAACGTCGTTTCTGAGAGCCACGCTTCTCACGGCTCCTTCTAGGGGAAGTGCATGCGAAGCCGCTGCCAGCGAGTGCTTCCCTGCATGTTTGTGTAGAAGCGAAGCTGATAGCCCAACTGCCAGCTCCGTGGAGCCTCTCTCATGGTGTGTCATAGACACTCACTGCTGCGATAAGCCCTATCTGTGGGGGCCGCGGCACGGGAATAGGAATGCCAATCATTAACATCTGCTAACATGTATGTCTGTGCCTGGTTGTTCAGAATGAAGAATTGGACAGTGCAGCTGTGGAACTTTCGGTGCTCCTTTCTAAAATTATTTGTAAATGCTGAGAAATCCTTTTGTCATCTTCACCCTTTTTGCAAGGGTAGCCCTGACACATCAGCCGGCGGCTTGTTACCTAGATGAGCTGCATTTGCATCGTAGTTTCAAGTAAAAGATATTTTGGACTGAAATATAAAATAAATGTTGAAGCATTTGTATTAAAATTGATAAACTATTAAGACTGTTTGACACATTCCTTAATAACAGCAACTGAAAATTTACCTCTGGTGTGAGAGAAAAACTTCCAGTCAGAAAAAAAAAAACTCTTTCTTCAGGATAAAATCATTTTCAGGATCCACATATCCGTGACAGAGAATCAGCTTGAATTATTTTATAATTTGTATTTTTATTTATGCCTTGTCCTCAAACCAAATATTCTGGAGGATTCTGATGAGACAAATAGAGGTTTTCACGAGAAGGTACTTTAGGTAAAAAGGATGCATCTTTTACCGAAACAAACCCCATGACAGCGTCGTAAAAGTTTCCATTGAATTTCTCATACCATTGTTTGCTGTGTGACTTGTGATTGCTCTTGGTACACCCCATGCATCCTTACCGAAGCCACGAATGGCAAAGCTGCGGCATTAGGCTGAGATTGGGGGGGTGAGCAGGAAGCATTACTGCAAGGCCTCCCTTTGTGCACCGTGGCAGACACCTCTGCCCGCACGTCCCTCACCTCGTGAGGAAGGCTCGTCGTGAGTTACGGCTGACCCAGGTGACCCCAAGCGGGAGAAGGGGGCCATGTCCGGCAGCCGTGGCCCTGCGACGAGACTCTGACGCTGCCTGGAATGCGAGCGTACGCTCACATGCACACACACCTTCCCAAATGAGTCAGAGGCATCTGGCTTTCTGAGAAAGCGCACAGGGTTTTCTGCAACACCTTCTTTTGTTTCACTCACATCGCTGAAACGTGATTATATCCTTTCCTGTGATTTCCTGTCATTCTTAAATATATTTAACCATCCCTCCATCTTCAAATTGCTTATCCAGGACAGGCTGGTGGGGGGAGGGGACGGGGGGGACCTGGAGCCTATTCCAGGCAGCACAGGACCCAAGGCATGAGCACGCCATGGATGGGATGCCAGTTCATTGCGGGACATGCACACATTCTCACACTGTGAGTAATTTAGAGGCGTAAATGAGCCTAACTGCACATCCTAGGACTGTGGGAGGTAATTCCATACAAGGGGAGGACATGCAGATTGCACACACGTGGTGCCGGATTCAAAGCCGCACAGCCTGGAGGTGTGACGTGACAGTGTGCCCCCCCCCCTCCCCCCAGTAGAAATGGGTGACTCGGGCTGTGATCTTAATACTGTTTACGGCTTCCTTGGTTTAACCGGTCAGCAGGGGTTAGGGGTCAGCGTTTGGTCTCTCTGGCACAAGAGCGCCGTGTTTTCAGTGCACTCGGGCCTTAGCGGAGAAGTGTGTTGCAAAATCGACACACTGGAGCACATAGTTTTAGTGACGTTTGGATTGGCCCAGCCTTGGCTGCGGCCTTGTGCTGCATTTTTGTACGCTTGCATTTCACTCCTCTTGTTCTAAAGCTGATGTGGAGGTCAGTAGAAGTAAACACATTTGTTAAAATAATTGATTATCAGTATCAGTTCTCACAAGAAAATGATGCCAAAAGAAAATACTTTGTTAACACTCAATTAGCAAATGACACATTAGCATCCAGCCTTGAGGGCAAAATAAATATATATTGTGAGGTTCACTGCTTTTCACCCAGATAATGACATGGTTAGTCTCAGATGCTTTGCTGTAGCTGCCACCTTCACTCTGTGTCTGGATCTGGCTGGGTTTGCAGTCCTGATAAAAGCATTGATTTACCTCCAAACTGAACAGCATGTCCAGTCAAGTCGGCCACTTTGCTGGGAGCAACCTGATTAATGTGGTTAATGTGTTCACAGTTTTCTGCTAAGAGACCAGAAGAATCGTATGTTTCTGTACGTGTTTAAGTGCAGGTGTGATCATATGATCGCATCTTTAGGCTGTAGGAAGCAGCAGAATATTAAAATCCACAGTACTGCAATTGAAAATGAAACTGGCCTGGTTCTCACTGCTGATGGTTTCCAGGCCCCTGATAGATCAAACTAAACTTGGTTTCCCAGTTAGCCAAAAATCTTACCTTCCCTCTGACAAAATGTCACTCTAAGCCCTCCATTTGGGTTGGCACTTTCCATCTGAAGAAATACGGGTTCTACAAGGATTGGCTTTGCAGCGCGTGGGTGCTTTGCCTTGTGCTTGTTACTATAGTAGAGAATGGAAGATATAAAAGTGTATGGATGAAAAATGCCTCCCTCCTAACAGCCTGTGTATATGAGCTGGTGTTTTGTTTTCCAGGACTGCTCCAACTCTGAGGAGTTTACGGTTGCTGCCGCTCTCCTGCCATTACTGACGGCCTTCTACCGGGTGAGTCACCCTGCCGTACTGACGCTTCTCGACCGGGAAGCAGGAGACCTTGGACTGACAAGCTCGGTTTATGTGCAAGAGGCTTCTCTTATTGGCTAGTTTTGTTGAGGATGTTCCTTTTTGAACTACAATAGCATTTTATTAGTTGCCGCCCCAGGGCCCTGATACATGCCGAACGTCAAAGATTTAACTGAAGCTCCTTCGCAGCTTGAGATACCTTTTGAGAGGGGAACTTAAATATTGACACGAGCAACTGGGCCGCAGCTTAACTTAGCCTGTGTCCTAGTTTTACTCCCTACAAGAGGAGGAACGGTTCTTAAATATAGCCGAAACGGACGCAAGCCCAGCCGTGACGGTCACTCTCCATCGCAGTGATGTGCACCACAAGTATGAATGCTCGGTTGCCATAGGGACAGACACAACGTTCTTCTATTACTTCCAGCTGGATACAAACCTGAACAAGCTGGTCCATTTGCTTTGAGGCTCTCCATAGACGGATTGTCCTGTGGACTAAATGCTGCCAAGGGCTTTTCTTATGGATACCTGCCCACCAAAATAATAGATGGTCTCACATTACTTCTTGTTTTATTCTCTGAGTCTTGCACCTGAAGTTTGATTCTTTTGCCACCATTGCCAGCCTGCTTTCATAAACAATGAAAACACATCTACACACACATAAGTGCTCATTTGACTGATAATTTATTTGAATGTTACCTAAGTGATTCTAACAAAATGGAAATGCTTTGCAGCTGGGCTGTGTTTCAGTTGGGTTTCTTCTTCTGTCAGTCGCGCTCTGTTCTTACTACTAAATCAATGAATGAGTTCACAGTTGTGTCGACACTTTTACGATTTTTACGGTGGGGTGTTTGCTGGAGCCGCTGAGGCTGAGCAGTGTGTTCGAGATCCAGCAGCAGCTTCCTCTTGAGACGTGAACCTGTACCCTCTCCGTTTGTCTTCTATTGTGTTTTCCTTGGCTAATAGTTGCCCGCTTTGTGCCTGATCACCACAAATATTTTAATGCTCCAAACACTTAAATCATCAAGTCTTGAGACAGCAAAAGTCCAACAGGGCGTATTCTTAGTTCTGTTTTGAAAATATAACAGGCTATCAGACATGGTAATTACAAGCTTTTTTTGCAGAAACAAAATCCCCAGTTTTGCCTGACATAATCTATAAACAATGAATTCCTGTCAACATTCACATGGGAGTTTAAATGGAGAAAGAACTAGGTGTCAGAATTTCATGGTGACACAAAATGACTTATGATGCCATTCTTGTTTGCAGTTTTCTAGTTTTTTCTTTGTATCAATCAGTGAAAGGCAGAAGTATTTATTGATGCAAAATGAATGCCAGTAAAGATAGCATTCGACATAACATAGATTGCTGACTTCAGTGAATGATTTATGATTAAAGCCAATTATCACAGAAATATCTTCAGGAAGTTTTGTGAAGTTTTCAGATCATTCAAGGATTCACACTATACAACCAGTTTAGCTGGAAAGCCTGAGGGACACTGTCGCTGACATTGACTCTATAGCTTAATTGTAAACATAACGGATAGTTTTGCTACATTTTTTTGAAGATTAGGATTTTTGTAGGATTTGTAATTGTTTCTATCATAAAGTCTCTTTTTCAGCCTAATTTACCATCATGGTATGGTGGCTTTCAGGGAATCCTACAGAGCCTGACTCTGTGATGTCAGACGTCTTTTATCTTAAGTGTGGGAAACATGATAATGGAGATTTCCATTGACAGATGCAGCTTCTCCGCACTGTGAATAAGGGTGAAGGTCAGACCACATGGGCTGCTTGAAAGAGCGAAAGACACTCGAGAAAATGTTCCTTCCCAGTCTGAGAAGGCCCCCCCCGTATTAACGTGTCAGGTCTGCTTGCTCGCTAATTATACCGCCCCTCAGATCACCTGCTCTCACATCCCCCGGGGACAGGTGGCTTTGCACAGTGCACATTCCCATGATGCACAGGGTGCTGTGTCATCAGGCACCATCTTGTGATCATGACTCGGGGCGATTTGAAAGTGTGAATCCCCATCAGGTGCTGTTCCCTAAACCCACGAAGCCCTCGGGCTCCAACTCCCTCACCGAACAACACACCCCGAGCCGATCCGCGCAGCCCACGGGAGCCCCCTCGAACCCCGTCCCCCCCTACCCCCTCCGCCGGTTCTCCCGCCCCCCCTGCTCCCCTCACCAAAAAAATACACTGGCCAATAATCAAGGCCCCCCCCCTGTACTCATGATGGCCCTTCTTCTTGGGTTGGGGGGGGAAATATACCAGATAAATCCCAGC
>JAODKE010004219.1:0-10024 GCA_026779605.1 Mormyrus hasselquistii
GTTCAATGAGGTGTTTGGAAAAGATACACAATAAGGACAATAAGGTGTTGGGCATGGGGCGGCACCAAAGAAAAGAACAGAATAAAACAAAACAACCCTACCGGTACACATAACTAAGCCCTTTTATTGAAAACAAAAAAACAAACTCTAATCTATATCTTTAAAACAAAACCTACAACGGTTGTTGTCCGTCCCTAAGCTACTGTCTTTAACACAGTCAGGTTCTGCACACCGATTACATAATAATAACCCAAACAGCCACAAAACCAAAACCTCAGTGCAGTAGTACGTCTAAGACCCAACCCGACCAAATGAACAGGGGTTAGCTGATGGTATATTTATTCATATAAGAGGAGCAACAACCAGTATAGAGACAACGAACGACCCATAGATTAAAATTAAAAAAAAAAAAAAAACTTGAACGACGCTGCAGCCAGGACTTTTAAAGACTCGGGGACCGGGACTCTAGGGTCGATGTTTCCAATCACCAAGCACGCTGGGACCTTCAACCATTCACGCCAGCAGGTAGGTGGGACAGGCAGCTGTGTGGACAAACTAGAGGCAGGATGTCCGACTGATGGCCCATCAGCTGGCACGATCCGTCTGGCTCCTACAAGGAGCAGTATAGGAGAGGAAAACCAAAACCCGACGTGCCATTGCATGTAACACCAATAATAACGTGAAAATCTGTCAGCTGTTCATGTAACTGGATGTGACAATTGTAGGCTTAGATTCTTAGAAGTTGAGAGTACAGGTTCTCCTGGTTGGGTTAAAAATTTAAACAGCTTTTCTTGTAAAGCCTTGAAGATATTTTCAGGTGTTGCCGAAGTTAGCCTTCCATCATTAGGTTGAAAAAATTGCCGTGCTGTTCGGTTGTTTGTGTGTCTTGCGACACACAATGAAATCAATGAATGTTGGTCACTCTCTATAGCAGCTTCAGGTAAATAGCACAATGTTACTACCTTCTTGGATTCAAGTAGATGAAGAAATGTGTCTTCTTGAAATTGAACCCTTGGGTGTAGCATCAGAATCTGACAGATGTCTTGAAAGCCCTTTTAGGACTTCTGTTTTTGGCACAACAGGTCCCACTCTACTCAATGGTCAGGTCCCACTCTACTCAATGCTCCAATCCAAGGGGCGAAAGCAGAGTAGGAAACTTTACCAGTAAATGGATTCTTTGACTTTTGAATGTAAAATTTTAAGTTCATTCAAAATAACAGAACTGAACTGCACTATAAACCCAAAATTGACAGGTCTGAGTCTCAAACGCAGCTAATATATCACAGTATCCCTGAGCAAGACACTTAACCTTAAAGTTATTTCAGGGGTCTGTGTAATTAGTAACAATGAATTCTAATGTAATTGTTTTGTGTAAAATTATCAGCTAGATACATTTGCAAGTAAAATACCACCACAGAATCCAACAGCAATGAGTTCTTTCTCAAGATCTTCCCATCTATTTTCAATAGTAACAGACAAATCAGTCTGCTGAATATCTTCTGGTGGCCTTCTCAACAGATTTACTGTTATTTGGGGGGAAAAAAATAGACATTTTAGAATTCATTTTTATTTTAGATCTCATTAGTCAAATTTTGCGATAAGATACTCACCTGGTAGGTTGAAGGCAATTTTCCAGTTTGCATCAGCGATAAGGATGGGAGGATGGTGTCCACAGCAGTTACAGCAGAATTCATAATTGTAATTGGTCAGTGAAGAGAAATGGAAAAATGCTTTCAGAAGTCTCTTCCAAATCTTCAGGTTCAGGTTCAATGCTACCACTCATCTCCTGGTCTTCTGTTGTTAAAAGGTCGTCTTTCTCTTGATAAAGCCACCACATTGCCAGGCATGTGTGAGAACATCTACGTAGCCTTCTAGTGCTTCTGCAAGGGCAATATCAAAAGGATTCCACACGGGGTTAACAAGGTAGGCCTGGTCCACATGAGGGCTTAACGATCGATTATGACTGCAGTTTGCTAAATATATTCTATGGTCCTTTAGAAAATGCGGTGAATTATCAATTATTTCAGCATCAGATATTCTAACTGATGATAGAGACAAAATATTTGGTATAGAATTTTGCACTCACATCTCTCTACCTACAGATATATGTATGTATCTGTCAATGCCCCTCTGGGGTCGATTGCAGCGTATCTTCCGCGTCTATTTCAGTTTATATCTCGCTGAAATCTTTATGTACACTGTAAAAAATGGCTGTAAATTTACAGCAAATATTCAACAGCATGGTACTGTAATATTGTTTTACGGTATTTTACGGCATTATGCAATGCATTGTGGGCATAAGCTATAAGTGATATTCAGATTGCACTTACAGCAAAATCAGAGTTATACTGTAAAAATTGACAAGTACCTGTATTTTCAAAATACGTACGTATTATTGCTGCATTATGCATTACATTTTATTCAGTTTAGTTTAAAATATATTTAATACAAATATTTCAAATGTAATATTTCAACTGTTTTAACAGTTTTATTACGTTAAAATACAAATATTTTCATAGTTAGCTATATTTGATGCATTATTATCAAGTAAGGTCAGTTTTGCGGTTAGGAGGCGCCATGCTGTTTGAATTGAAGCAGGCGCGAGGGGGCTTTATTTATTTCTGTATTACTGGCACAGAGTAAACCGACACAGAGGAGCACACGCAAATGGATATTGAGGTGAGTAATACTATGCTTCTTGATTTATTTATTTTTTTGCTCGTTCAAGTGATGTGCACTCAGTTATTTTAAAAGAACTGAATAGTGGTTATTATATACTTTAATGTTTAAGGTATTGGAGCTTCGTTGTTATTTGATAATTGTCGTTGATGTGATGTGATTACCGTATTTACATGTTGGTCTTCTTGTTAGCAATATTACGTTAGAAAGAACGTGTGATATTTGTCATCAGATTTAATTGTCTTCACAGTTTTAACACAATCAGCTAACAACACTACGAGTTTCTCTCAGTTTCCTTCGTTATTTCTTGTTTCTTCTCTGCCATTACTGTCAAGTTGTTTGGATAGCAAAGTTGTTAGACAAAGTGGGTACATATTTGAAAATGTTTAGCAGAATATTCAGTTAAAGGTACAAGGCTTCTTGGATTTGTGTATAACTATTTTTTATACTCGCTTTAAATAAAAGCACCCGTCAAATAAATAATACGTAGGCTAGATTGAAATATTAATACTGTTTTTCGTTTGACACATTTTATTTGAAGTCATTATGCTTATATTAAAAATAGCCATTTTGTGAGTAGATTTTAGCAATCAGCATGTTGAGAGCATGAAACTGTCCTGAAATTCTCTCATACACGTGTTAGATAACTGCTAGAGCAGTGTCATTTAAAACTGTTATTGGGTTATACTTGTTCTGTCTACCACCACTTTAGACGTCCTCTTCATATTTCATAAAACATTTAATAAACTGCCAAACATGAGTATGAAGAAAATATCATAGACCTATGTAGTAACATGTAAAATATTAAACTGTTTATATTTGGAAATGCTCACTATTTGCAATCTTAGTCCTAGGTCAACTCTGAAATTTTCAGTCTGTTACACCCAAGAGAGGACCAATGGACAGTTATGGATGTCTACAGTGGCAGCCAGAAATTCCAGAAGAGGAAACAGAAGCAGGGATGGAAGAAAAACGGTCCTGTATGGTTGAACTTCACTCACAGTATGGCTTAGCTGCTACTGATAGAACTTAAACTGAAAGTCTCTTGAAGAGTACTTACTATTTACGAAGAATGGCGGCAATCACTGCGGCTGATATTGAGATGACCTACTGCCCGCCAGATAATCCAAGGCTGATTATTCTTGATATAATCTTACCTTTCATCAGCTCAATTTCTTGTTTCTTGTTAACATGTTTGAATAAATTTTGATGGTTGTAGGTGACGGCTTTAGTAAACGGAAATGGACGATTGGAATTGAAGGCCAGGTGATTTGCCAAGGGGTGCAGCCAACCTTCATGTCTGGATTAACAACACTCTTTGTGTGTTACTATAACGTCAGCCTCCTATATCAAGATGGCGCTGCTTGCAATCTTGAATTAATACAAAGGTAAAATTTGGTGACATTGACTTTTGCTGAATTACATCAGAAAGTCCTTAGTTATAAACTTTATTAGCAACAACACTATGCTCGTACTCACAAACAGACACACACTAAACTCAGACAAAACGACACACACAGACACACATTCAGAGGCCTTCATAAATATACCACACACATTTCTATACCGACACAAATATACCACACATTCACAGACAGAAAAACACTAACAGACATACTAGGGAATACATTCATAGACCGACACAAATATACCACATACAGACACAATCATAACATATACACATAGAAAAACACTTCACACCTACAGACAGACACACCAGGACATATATTCAGACAGACACAAACACCCACAGATAGACACACACAGTCCAACACAAATCACACACAGATACAAACATACTGAAAATTTACTTCAGTGAGACCTCAGGTTCTTTTAGAGAATAATTTTGAGGCAGGTTCCTTAAGCTTAAGCAGTTTATTAAGACAGAATGAAGATTTTACAGAAAGATGTTTACACATGGCCGGTTCAGTATCTGTCTATATCTGTCTCTGTCCCCACTGAGGGAAACAGGCCCTTTATCTATGGTCTTTATACAGACTTCTGGAGCCAGGGGGTCAGACGGACTTGGTGAGAGTATGAGATAGGGAAAGAACATAATGAGCAAGTAGCAAGGACAGAAAGAAACAAAAAAAAGAAATATGAAAACTATAAATGAGTGAACTAAAATAAATGAAAATAATTAAATATCTACAAATTGTCACGCCCAGCTCCGTCCGATCCTCCTGTGTGTCACGTCCACCTTGTTACCTCGTGTTAATGCCTGATTGTTCTCACCTGTTGCTTGTTGAATTTAGCTTGTCTTGTGTATACACACAGTCCGCATCTCGGTTAGTTTCCCCAGATCTGTCATTGTCCGTGGTTGGTGTGAGTATCGGATAAACCCCTTTCACCAGTCAGTCCGGCTGCTCTCGCCTCCTTGTTTGCTCGTCTGCTCACATCGTGACAGAATGACAGATCTCCCGAACTGCACCGCAGCAGGAGGAAGATCTATGGCTCCTCCTGCTGCATGAGGTTGCGTACTGGCGAGAACGACTGGAGATCCAGGAAGACCCCGGCTTGTTTGCCCTTGTGGAGAGGAGCTGGGACCTCCTCCAGGGGCTTAACCCGCATACGGAGGCGCACGCTATGGCGGAAGTGCGCGCCCTCCTGCAGCAGCTTGTCAGCCAAGTAAAGGAGAAGCTACGCCAACCTCCCGCCGGCTCAGCGGCACCCCTGCCTCCACTTACCTGCCCAGGCCGGAAAAAGAAACGAAGAAGGAACAGAGCAACAGGAGGAAGCCCCGACGCTCTTCCTGGGAGCCTGCTCGCTGCTCCCCGCTTGGGCGTCAGCCATGGTGCAAGGGAGCTCCCCGCTCCTCTGGGAGGACGCCGCTGCTTCCCAACAGACCAGCCCGAGGGAGCTGCTGCCTCCCTTAGAGGCGTTCCACTACTGGCTGATGCGCCTAACCGGTGAGGGGATCAGCGCAGTGAGGGATGCTATTCCCTGGGTCCCTAAATCCCTTAAAGGGACCACGCAGAACCGCAGATCTGTCATTCTCCATGGTTGATGTGAGTACTGGTCCGCGTATGTCCGCCCTGTCTGTTCTAAGGAATAAACCCCTTTCACCCGTCAGTCCGGCTGCTCTCGCCTCCTTGACAGGGTGCTATGACATGCTCAAAGATAAACACTTTTCCTTGTACTGATAGATTAATCGTGCATGGTTTTTTTTTTCTTTCAGAGATGTCTTCAAAATCAACCCAGAGAGAGGGTCAAAGGTAAGGAAAGGAAAAATTAAGAGCAAGATGATGGGGAAAGTTAGTTCAGAAGAAGTCTGTTGCCATCAACCCACACATTTGCTCACTAATTAGAAAGCTCATTGAGTTTGAATGGGACTTCATATAAGGTACCTGAAGCATTTTATTCATGCACATAAAGCACTCTTTTAGGATATTCATTTATTGTTTTGCGTCTGTCTGAACTTTTTGCAAACCAGATTTCAATGAGTTGTTGAAATCTGAAGAGTCGGAAGTGATGTGAAATTTATCTGTGAACCTTAAATGGTTGATAGTTCGCAGGGTTTGTTTATTGCTTGTGTACTTCACTGTTTGTAGGGATTCCGCTGAACGTGACCATCTGCAATGACAGAATAAGTTTTTTTTTTTTTTTTTTTTTAGATCTTCTACCTGCTTCTGTTCACATACTATTGCATCTGTAAAATTGATGTTAGTTTGTTTATTGCTTAATTATTTCAACAATTACTTTTGAATTTTTGAAAATCACAATTTAAAAAAAAAAAAAAATTAAAATTAAAAATGACATCATGATGAAACAGCCTCGTGCCCGTTGCTTCCGGGATAGGCTCCGGACCCCCTGCGACCCAATAGGATTAAGCGGGTTGGTAAATGGATGGATGGATGGATGGATGATGGTGAAACATTGGAAATGTAAGAATTATTGGACATTTTCCGTTAACATAATGTCATGCACGCCGACCGGAGAAGCAGGAGCAGGGAGGCGAGGAAGCAGGGAACGAGGGATTTATTGTAAACACACGTAAGGCAGAACACAAGACTGAAGTGAAACTTCAATGACCGAACTGGACTACATTTGGACTAATGAAAACAATCAGAAACAGCTGATAAACACAAGGAAACCAAACGGGGTTAATGAGGGAGTGTGGCACATGGAAAGGGCGGAGGAGCGGGGTAGGACAAATAGCATTTTTTGTAAACTAGGTGAAATGTTATTTATAAAAACTTACAGTAGAGACATAGAACATATTTATGGTTTCAGTGTATTTTCTGTGCGTGTATCAAAAGTTTAATTATAGCATATAACAAGTCAGTTGATAATAATAATATATTTTATTTTAAAGGTGCCTTTCAGAGCACACAAGGACACCGTAGAGAATTACACAATGAAGAAGAACAATCAGAATAAAAAACAAATTACAAAACTAAAACAGTATAAAAAGCTAAAAGAATTCACAGAGTAGGCACTTTTAAACAGATGCATTTTAAGTTTAGATCTAAAAAGAGAAAAGGAGTTTATATTTCTAATGTCTTTTGGTAGGGAGTTCCAGAGTCAGAGAGCAGAGCAACAGAATGCCCTGCTCTCTATAGTGACAATGCGGGCAGAAGGAACGATGAGATGAATAGAGGAGGAAGACCTGAGGGAACGAGAGGGAGTAGCAATGTGAATAAGATCAGACAGGTATGGAGGAGCGAGGTTGTGGATGGCCTTAAACGTAGAGAGGAGGATTTTGAAATCAATGCGTAAATGTACTGGGAGCCGGTGCAGCTGCTGCAGGACAGGGGTGATATGATGTATAGAGGGGGTTTTAGTAATAATACGAGCAGCAGAATTTTGAAGTGATTGAAGCTTATGGATGGATTTGTTGGTCAGACCAAACAGAAAGGAAGTGCAGTAGTCCAGTTGTGAAGTGACTACACTGTGAACAAGGATAGCGTTGGTACGGGGGGTGAGGGAAGGACGGAGAGAATTAATATTGCGGAGATGTAAATATGTGGACCGAGCAATATTGTTAATATGAGATTGAAAGGATAATGTGCTATTGATGACGACACACAAACTCTTAACATGAGGGTAGGGGGAGACACAAGAGTTATCGATTGTGATTGAAAAACTCAGTTTTATAAATTACTGATTTGGTACCAGTTAGAAGAAATTCTATTTTTTCACTGTTAAGTTTGAGGAAATTTGAAGAAAACCAAGATTTTAACTCAACTGGTATGCAACTGGTAAGGGAGGAGGGTTGGGAGGGTGGAATTGGGTTTACTAGAAAGATAGAGCTGGGTGTCATCCGCATAGAAATGAAAATGCATGTTGTATTTACGGAAAATAAGTCCAGTGGGGATGAGATAAATAATGAAAAGAAGGGGTAACTGGAGAGGGTTGAGATGTAAATGATTTAAGCTGGGTGCGGTCTGAAAAACCAGTTTAAAGGAGTGTGAGTTATACTGATAGAGATTAATCCATTTAGAAGAACGGAATGAGATATAGTGTCAAAGGCCGAACTCAGATCAAGTAGAATTAAAATGGTCTTTTTAAAATTATATAAAATATACCTTAATTACATCTCATGATTTACCCTTACAATATTTAGAAACATAAAAACTAGTCCTCAAAGCTGTGTAATTTAATAACAGCTGCTAATCATTTCACAAACTTTTTTCAAGTTCTGTCTTTTTCACAGCCAGAACTCAGACGTCAGAAGTCCTGAAATGTAAACACATAGGTACATGTTAATTGTTTAGATTACAAGATTAAATTATATCTTGGTCATTTTAATTCATTTGTGCAGATGTATGCTTAGAACATATGTGATGTTTATCAACGTTCATTCCAAATTATTACCATGTATGCGCTGTAAAGTTGCAATGCCTCAACACCACCATTTCACATCTAGGGCAATGCCAATGAGCTCTCTTTTCTTCTTTGCCTCTATGGCAAAAACAAGGGATGGTGAACTTTTCTGATGGAAAAACATTATGAGCGAGCTCAAAACATGTACAGGTCCTTCAGCTTTACTAAAAGCAGAAATTTTAAAGATGAAAGGATTTATGCATTGCTGATTATTTTTATGGGCGGTGGTAGCTTGATGGTTAGGGAAGCGCCCTCGTATTTGAAAGATTGTCGGTTCGAATCCCCGACCAGCAAGGCACCACTGAGGTACCCTGAGGAAGGTACCACCCCCAGTCACTGCTCCCAGGGCGCTGAATTAGCTGCCCCCTGCTATGTCACATTGGCACATACTGTATGGGTTAAACGCAGAGAACACATTTTGTTGTGTGTGGTGTGTCACCAATGACAATCAATCACTAAATTCTAATTCTAAATTATTCTAGCCTGAATTATCAGTACCTAAACTCTCAGGAGGGCGGTACCCTTGTAATTGTTCAAGTTAAGATACAGAAATGGACTCTGGGGAACATCCCAAAGGTACAAACAGCATTAATGTACCATCAGGTGTCCAGAAATTTTCCTCAGTGTCCAATTCTGTACCTTAAAAGGTACAATATTATTTACAGCTAATGGAACAATTGGCGAACCATTGAGGGTGCAGCCCCAGTGAAACATAAAAACTAGTCCTCAAAGCTGTGAATGGTAGATATTACGTTCATGTTTTCTCAGCAGTGTAATGCTTACAGCATTGTGTAAAATAGGCTTATACAAAGTGTTGGATTATGAGTGTGCTTCCAGGCATTGTATTTCCTCTACAGCATGACAAGCTGAAGTAACCGGCATGTACCACTAGGGGGAGTGTCTTTGGATGAAAACAATAGCAATTCGTTGCCATAACTTCTTTATTTTGTCAGAATGTAACAGCAGAAATCACTTTCACATTTTAACACATGTTATGTTTCCATTAACACTTAGACTGCTAATGAATATTGGTTTGTTTTGGACAAGTATACCTTCAGTGGCACTCGACGTGCTGCCACAGGACAATCTGCCAAGTCAGACTGCACTACGATACACTGCCCATACATGCATGCCAGATGTAACAGTACACTTTTGCGCTGTCCTGTGACACTGCCCATACAGTACGTACGTGACACTGCCATGGAAAACGTAACAGTACAGTATACTTTGTGCTGTAACCGCTGCTGCATTTGTGTGTCCTTCGGATCTGTATCAATCTGCATGTATTAACTTTCAGTTCACTCTGTTGATGGTAATCAGTCATAGCGACGGAAAACTTTAATCCATGAGGGTATAGTATAGGTTACCCATTGGGCATGGTATTTGAGGCGGATGGGTTTTACGCCTCCTGGGTGGCCATCAGGGACTCGCGTGGAGCAGCGTACTCTACGATGCTGGGGAGCGCCGGCACTACACAGCAGCTGAGGGCGCTGCGGGATATGCCCATGTCTTGGGCACG
>JAODKE010004220.1:0-10020 GCA_026779605.1 Mormyrus hasselquistii
AGTTAAGTTCTCCCCAAGCGAGCTTGATGGGCCGAATGGCCTCCTCTCGTTTGTATATTTCTTATGTTCTTATGTTCGAAATGCAGTTGGGAAATGTTAACTTTAAGAACAAACTGGTATGATTATGATGTTAGAAAACTACCTTATACATAGGTAATACATGGATACTAAGAAATATAATGTACACTAAAGTTTTTATCCTAAAGGTTTAAACACAATATGGATTTAACCTCCGCATGCACATTACATAATTCTTTCCCATAGGTATCATTGGTTTTAATGCCCAATTTTGCTTTTTTC
Source organism: Mormyrus hasselquistii (assembly GCA_026779605.1). Lineage (NCBI taxonomy): Eukaryota > Metazoa > Chordata > Actinopteri > Osteoglossiformes > Mormyridae > Mormyrus > Mormyrus hasselquistii. Next base: position 301 of record JAODKE010004220.1, read on the forward strand.
AGACTGCAAATAAAAAGTGAACAATCATAACATAAGGAATAACAATAAACTCACTTGTTCATGATTGATATTTACCATTTTGTAAGGTCTAATGTAAGTGAATTGTGTCTGTTCTGTTTTTTAGAGTCTGCATTACGAAACCCACTGGTGTCTAGTCCAAATGAGGATGAAGCTGAAACAATCATGAAAGAGTGGCTCGTGACAGGCTGACCAGACTTGTCCGATAGTTCTTTTCTTTCGTAACGTGTGCATTTTATATATTGTTTGTTTTTTTAAATAAAAACTATTTTAATGAACACCTTTGTATTTTGTCAATATATATTATAAATAAAATATATTAGTATCAATACATGTTCAACACTAAAGCAAACATATAAATAATTATTGGCAATCGTAGGATAATAAGCGGGTCGGGGAATCATCACGAGGGATAGTAAAGAGGGTCGGCGAATCATCACAGAATTTCGCTTAGACGTAGTGTTTTCATCATTGTTGAGACGGAAAACATTGGGATTACATCTTCTGGGGCCTCATGTATAAACCGTGCGTACGCACGAAAATGTTATGTACGTCTGTTTCAATGCTCACGTCGAGATGTATAAAAACAAAACTTGGCATACCTCTACGCAAATTCTCACGGCAGCTTCAGACATGGCATATGCACGTTTCTGCTTGGTTTTGTAAATGGACAGCACTCAGTGTCAAGTCATTGCTGCTACGGTTTCCCTTTTTAAACTCATGATCATGACTCTGACTTTATCCAATACACCAACATTAATTGCATGTTATTTACAAATGTACCTGATTTTTAATCAATTTGCAACAATAAAATGGTGCGGAACTATTACAACTTCCATGGCAGCGCTGGTGTTATTGAAAGACATAGCTAATGGAAGAATTAGAAGAGATCACATATTCAGGGATCAAACTGATTTCAGGACCCATGATGATGACTGGCTTCTAAGACGATTCAGATTTCCAAGAGCAATCCTTTTGGAGCTGTGTGCTAAACTGGGGGCAGCATTACAAAGGCAGACGATGAGGAATTGTGCTATAGGCTACCTGTTCCTTTACAAGTTCTGTCCACTCGTGGGTTCTTAGCCACAGGTGCTTATTCGTTTGGATCACCCTACATTTAACATAAAACATTAGTTTTATGCCAGTGTGTCCCCCCCCCTCCCGGTGGTAGACCGCACTGTATGGCAGCTTTAAGGCTGTTGGCGCTACCTGGACAAGACCGGTGGGGTGCTGCAATGCATGCAGTTCGCAAAAAGTGTGTCACATTGTACACGCATCTAGCGTGTTGCATAATCTGGCAAATAATTGTGGCTTGCTGGTATCTGAAGAGCTTAGACAAGATGAACCTGACCCTGAGCCACCAAATTTTCCACCAAATGGAACAGTGTTACAACTTCAGTATCACACAGCGTATCATTTAAATGTTTTAATTCATTGGCAACATCTTACAGCATTCACAATTTGTTTTTGTGACTGCAGCACAGCTTCTGTCAGCACACGGCCAGATGGTCGCCCCCCGGTTTCTGAGGCACGGGAATGTGTACAGCCAGCCAAAGATGTGCTCGGCACAGCAGTACCATCACCGTCTGTTTCGTCCTCGGCACTGGGGGCACCACTTGTACTATTGTCTGTAAGAATAAACAAACAGAATAAACAAAAGTAACACTGCATCTGCGCCTCATTTGTTATTCATAAACATGCAAGTAATTCAAACAAGTATGGTACGAGAAAAACTTACCCGTGCTGACATCCCCGATAAAAGCGTGTCCCCAATCATTGCAGTAACTCATTAGGATTTATAAAGGGAATGTGCATAGATCTGTGCTTACGCACAGTTTTATGCATCTGGATTTTTTCTTGCTTACGCATATTCCTGATTTTGTCTGTGTGCCATGTTTTAGTGTGAATTCTACGCACGTCGTTATCCATGAGGCCCCTGGATGAAGCTGTTTCATAGTGCCAATGTGCAAAATGCTACTAGATACCGACCTTTCAAAAAAACGTATCAGCGATGTAGCGCCAACGTACTTGTGCTGAATGGGGATGCCCAAGAATGGTTGTGGAATGTATAAAAAACTTGCTGTAGATGTATGTATTTACTATCTCTCTCCAGGGGTCGTATATCTGAAAAAAAGAAAAAACAGAGAGAGAAAATGTTCTGTTATAGCGGTAGCTTATGATGGTTTTTAACAGTACCAAATTTACACATAAAATCTCACACGCAATCAATTACTAAGTAATTAAGTATTATATACTGCATTCACACATAGTGTCAACTGTATTGTTTGTTTAAGGTACAAACAAAGAAGTTCATTGCCATACATCACATCATGAAATGTACATTAAATTTTTTGGCATATGAAAATAATGTACAGTATAATAAAAAATCACATTATCAAAATAACTGTATTATTTTTGACTGTTAGTCTTTTAATGTGAATTGTTTAGTTTTTTTGGGGGGATGTTTTGTGGTTCTTTTCTGTGTTTTGGCATCTTTCGCGGAACCAGCCCGCTAACAAGCATACACTCAGTTATACTGTTTTAATTAATTTAGCATTATTTGTACAAAAGGTTATTTTAATTTAAGTCTATATTCCTGGTTACATAAAAACATAATTTTTTTTTAAATTCTAGTGTTTCTGAGGTTTTAATGAATTATTTGTATTTACATAATTTTAAATTTGAAAAATTGATTCAGGTCACAAACTTTTCAGGTCACAAACTGAGTTCTGGAACATATTAAGTTTGTAAGCTGAGGTACCACTGTACTATGTCTTTGCAGTCATACGTCACTTAAACTACTGCTAGAGTAGGACAAAAGACGCATTCGTCTTGATGTGCTTCAACTAACTGAATGGTTCTGAGTGGATTGTGAAACATTCCCTTTTGAACTCTGTTTCATCCCGTATTATCATACACATGCATACAATTCATATATACACCATAATGTAGAAACTAACCCTAACCCTAACCCTAAATGAACCATTCTACACTTAAATAAGGTAGACGTGTGAGTTTTTAGTGGCAGTGACTAGCAATTGGTTTGGAATTTCTCTGGGATTTCAGTTCACAATGTAAATGAAATAGTCCCTGTTCTACGTTTTGCTTGTTGCCAAAGTCATTGAGGGCATAATCCCTGTTGCTGTCAGGGTTCCGGGCGGTGTGGGCACGAGAATGTGGCATGGTGCGGACAGAAAGGGTGGACAACCGACTTGCGGCTCAAAACAACAAACAGGGTTTTATTAACTGAACTAAAACACAAGAAAGGACTAAGGCTACGTTCATACTGTCAGCCATATCGTTCATTTCCGATTTTTTGCTCAGATTGGATTTGACCATATTAACGGTTCACATTCTCGGGTTAAAAGCTGGTTGTAAAATTGTCATGTTCAGTGGCCATGACCACTGTGCTGATTCGAGTTTTTTGCCTCCTTAAACTTTGACTTTTGTCTTTATTTTTCTTTGTCATTGTAGCCACATTTGTTTGTATCTGCGCTGTGCCATTTGTTTAGCAATTATTTCAAATACTACTCTATTACGGTTCAGGTTGAACAGATTAATTTCCCCAAATATCAATTAAATCCCCAAGTTCTCCATCCTTCCACTGACTTATTGCCGGAGCAGGCCGATAATGTCAGCGCATGCATATAAACAAAAAGCCACACAAATACTGATCTGAGTGTCCACATTCAGGTCGCATGACCACGGATCAGATACGCATCACATTTAGTACTACATGTGAAACTTTGATTTGATTTGAAAAGATCAGATTTGCGTGTCCACACAGCTCTGAAAAGATCAGATCTGTGTCACATTAATGTAAAAAATCCAATTTGAGTCACTTCAGCATGGCAGTGTCAACGTAGCCTTACAAAACAAAGGACCACGGGGGGGTCAAAAGTAAAACAAAAACTAACTGCAAAAAAACAAGGCAGGTAAAATCTAACACCAGGAATAATAATCACGCACAAACAGGACCTTCACAAACAAACATCTATCATCAAACAACAACAATGAACCAACAGAGAACAAGACAGAAAATACTGGGAGGTGACAAGACTAACACAGGACAATTGAGGCTAATTAACAAGGGCCGGGAAAACGGGGCACAGATGAAAGTAATGAACTCAAATCAACTAAAACAGGGAAACTATGAATTAACCAGGGAAACAGGGAAACAGAAACTAACACTGGGGAATAGACAGGTAAAAACACAAGCAGGGGCACAAGGAACAAAACCAAATACAAAATCAGACAGAAGAACAGAACTAGAAAAACTCAAATGAAACTGGGGAGCAAAATACTAAAACAGAGGAGGTAGGATTTGAACACAGAACAAGGATTACAGACAACCACATGCGCAACACAGTGAGCCATGTGGCCAAACGGGTAACAGGAAAAACAAAGAGTAACATGAAGGATGGGATGACCAGCAATGCCTGCTGGCCAAATGGGGAAGGGACACAGAGTGGGAACACAGGAGCTGACCCTAACAGTTTCTTGATGAATTACTTAGGGTGTTTTATCACCGCACCAGGTACCGTACTTTCGGTACTTCCAAAAAGTGCCGAAAGTATGATACTTCTTTTGTGTCGGTTTTCCACTGGCATAAAAAATGGTACCAGTACAAAATGACATAATCAGTGACTGCCCCTGACTGACATCATCACAAAGCACAGCTTAAATCATAATTAAAAAAAAAAACAGCCCAAAATTAAAACTAACAGTTTAGGCTGGAAAATGCGGTTTATTGATATGTCATGTTATGTCAAGTTCTATCACAGTATAAGATTCGGTAATATCCAAATTGCATGAATGCTGCCATCATTTATGTTTACATAAGTACACTTACTTTGGCTAAGCCGTAAGTATTAGCTTACTGCTAATTCAGTCTTTTGAAAGCAAACAAATTATTTAATTATGTTTTTTGATTTTCAAGCGGCAGTGTTCAGTGTTTTGCGTGTGCCCCATTTCTTCCAAGCAGCTTGGTAGTACGGTATCAGGAAATAATGTTTCCCCTAATATTAAAGCAAAGAGGTATGTGAAATGTCTGAAAATCACTCAGGGACATTATTACATATGAATACAGTATTGTTATTAGTAGCCCAGAGTTGCTGTATACTTATTTTAACAGGTGGGAACCAAATATCCTGGATGTCAGGAAATAATGTTTCTCCTAATATTTAGGCAAAGATGTATGTGAGATGTCTGACAATCACTCAGGTACATTATTACATGTGAATTACAGTAGATCGTCATGCATAATATAGTCTTATAAGCAATTCTATACCGTTTTCATCAAGAACCATCTCTATCCAGCGAATTAAATAATTTAATTTATTATCTGTAAAAACAAAAGAGATTGAAAAGGCATGTGATGTTTTAAAATATATGGCTTGTTTACCTCAAGAACTTTGTAAAAAGGCATGAAAACAACAGCGAAGTGCACGACAGGAGAAACACAGGGAAACTGAATTGCCCGGAACGGCAAAAGCTTTTTATTTAGGGTGGTGTCATCCAAATTCCGCTGGATCATCCGACTATATGGCAATTAAAGTCGAGGTTTCCTCGTTTGTCCATCCTTCCATTTTACTTTTTTATATTTTTGTTTCTAATGTTTTTTATTTTGTTTATCGCTTTTTGCTGTGTGTTTCAAAAGACAAGATGTGTTGTATTTTGTGTTTCAGCTGCAGGTTATTTGCATAATGAATCGACAGCAAATACTTTTGCAAGTCTCACCCCAAAGTACTGAAGCACCAAAGAAGTGCCCCAGCTGGTTTGACACTTTTAGTACTGGAACTTTCGGTACTGGTACTCAACCAGAAGTCAATGGAAAAGCGAAAGTACCATACTGAAAGTATAATACTTTGTGCGGTGGAAAAACGCCCTTATACACAGCTGCATCTTCTTTTTCAGGTTAAGTGTGGTGGGTGTGTCTGCACTGGTGAGGGAACAATACACTTAACTTAAATGCACGTAACTTTTTTAGGTATACTTTTTTGACTCAAGTGCTAGATGCTAGAATTGAGTCCTTGGAGTATATGAATTCATTGCCCAAGAAACAACATGAAATACTGGGGAACAAATGACTGTATCTTGCCTGATGGCTGAACTCACATTTTGAATAGTTAAATGTGGTTAATCTCTCCCCTTTTTAGATGTACTTCGACATGTATATATTAGGCCTGCAAGATATGTGATAACATTGTTCAATATCCCGATGACAATATGATTTTCGATAAATTAACATACTGAAATGTGCATATTAACTATACAGTTATTATGTATTTCTGTCTTAATAGGTACACTGCTAGCATATACCCCAAACATTGAATAGTCTATGCCCACATAGTTGAATGCTGTCACGGTGGGAGTCACGTAAATATGGAGGACACTGCTGCGGATCAGGCAGATGTGAGGACTTTAATATCCTGCTTGCAATCCAAACAGAAAACCAAAACATAATCCAGGAATCGTGGTTGAGGTATGGGCAGCAGTCGGGTTATCTTTGCCGGCAATCAAGCGACAGGGCAGAGCTCAGGATCCGGGGACAGGCTGGTGTTCAGGCGATGTTCATCAACACTCATCGATTCATCGTTGCAAAGGCAGAACAGGGTCAGGGCAAAAGGTAGACAGAGGTACAGACAGGTAAAGGGATGTAATAGGAAAGAACTGCTCAAATTTGCAATAGTATGTGGAAGATCTCGTGTCTAGCTGGCATGCCAGATTGTGAAAGACTAGAGAGGTTAGGTGGTACTTTGGGCATGGCCAATTTTGTGGGTGGAGCTTAAATTAGGGCATCGTCTATGGCGTCATACGCGGAAGAGGGGTGTATCCCTTATTCTTATTGGTCAATGGGTTATGTCCATATATGGTATCATACATGCTTATGCCTCGTGTTACTGATAAGGGGGACCATATGGTTTGGCGGGTTGCTGTTAAACTTTAATAAAATGAAAATACATTGCATGTATTTATTAATGCATTATTTTTACATTTTAAGAAATAATAAAACATATAGCAGGATGAATGTACACCAGCGCATACGTGGTCAGCGTGCGGTACCGTCCCAAGTAGACACAAGCACCCGGTGTAATTTAAAAGAAGAACGCGCCAAAATGTTTAAACAAGAAAAACTTTAGTGTTATTTTTAAAAGAAAGAAAAGCAGGCGGAACTTAAACAAGTACAAACATGCCCGAACTAAGCACTGTCAGCAAGAGCAAATGCTGAGTTTAAACTAGTTTTGAAAGAAACTTGTTTTAAAAGAAGAAAGCACTTAAACTCATTACATTTAACTAAAATGTTTAAAGAATATGAAGAAAAACTTTTAGCTGTATTTACCAGTGTTAGGTTGAAGAAAACATTTAACCAGCAAACATTCAGCCCCCAGCAGATCAGCCATGTGCATGCACTCCGTTTGAAGAATGCAGATGAAATGACGATCTAGGAGATCCGAAGCTTGTGCAGGCACACTCACACAGACGTCCCATTCCAAAATGGCGACAACAGCGGAGCGTCTGTTATTTCAAATAAACCCTTTAACTATAACGTTTTTTTAAGTAACAAAGCACTTTTCTGCCAATGTCAATAATAAAGTAAGGCGCCCTAAGCATTTCGACAACAAAATTACGCGGTTAATCCTTGTTCAAGTGAGCTCATGCGCTCTGTCTCTCTCGCACACACTCTCTTGTAGCGCTTGTGCATAGAGACACTATTTTCTTTAAGGAGCCACCTCGCTGTCAAATTGGAGGTGCAAAATGGCTATCGGCGGACAAATTGTTGTCGTGAAGCAAACTGATGGCCCTGGATTCTGAGAAGCAAGCCATCATCCTGATAGAATGCACATTAACACTATTTGTTAATATGACTTATTTGTAAATAGTACAAAATAATTTCTAATTTAATTTCTATTTCTAATTTAAATAAAAGTCGAGCTCTAACACCACAGCCTCGGATTGTTTAGCGACATTTAGCTAAATTCATCTACGTCTGGTTAATCAAAAAGAATAAAACACTATCTTTAAAAGATGTATTTAGTTGTATTTTGTTAGTTTTATTTTAAATAAGATGCATCCAATTTATTTAATTACATTTAATAGTGGCAGGAACTAGTGAGCGGTATTTAGCAACACGCTATGGTAGAATAATGCCTTGGAAATATTATTTTTTAAGGGATAAAAAACATCATTCATGTTTGTTAAGCATATTGCCCCACACACACACATCTCGGACTATGGTGCCACTGGCTCTTTTGGGGTATCGTGGCTGTTATACGCACCTGTTATCGGAAACTCCAAATATGGCTATAATGTCATAAAGCGTCACTGATGTTTACCCAAAGCCATGCATCACACAAAGAATAATGACTGGTAAACCAGATGACTAGCTTCTACAGCAATTATGGTACTGAAAATAGCCACAGTGTACTACTGTTTTAAACTAGAAACAATTCTCTTTAACATAAAAACACTGTTTTAATACACTGTTTGATATAATGTATGTGAATAGACTAGACAATAATTTTTAGGGCTGAACTCATGTGTTTTAACAAAATTTGGTGTCAACGATCCAAGTGTTGTCTGGCCTAATTTGCACATGTCCCAGCATGCACGAGAGACATTGTGTAAAAACCTTTGCTTAAAGATTCGATATGGAAGTTAACAGACATAGTTTTGCAGATTTCATAAAACAAGACACCGCAGTGATGGGCCCCTTAGCCTAACCCAACATGGACGCCTCGCAAGCGAGACAGCGGAAGCAGTACACTATAGGTAGCTGATCCCCTGCATCTCGATTCTATCAGGAAAAACAATAGATAAGTTTTTGAACAAACTGCTGGCACTTTTTTTAATGGTCTGCCCTCTACCTGGCTGTTCTTTGGTTATTGCCAGTGTATCCTGCTTCACCTTGTTCTTGTATACTTCTGACTTTAGTAATTCAGTTACTAAGTTACTTAGATACACATGCGCCCCATCAAGAAATTGTTACCACAACTTTTTGTTTGTTTGCTAGTGTTTAATATTTGGGATCTAGTACATTATACAGATTTTATGTACACCCTATTGTGCCTGTTGGGCTATTTTTTGCCACCTAACCCTAGCATGTGTGTGTCAAAAACAATCTGGGTAGAATCACCATTGCATGAAAATGAGAATGGGGTCTGTATGTGTCTGTGTAACATTTCATGGTAATTACTTAATTATACTACTGGTGTGTCTTTTACAAATTAATACAAATGAGAAATAAATAGAATCTAAATATTCAGATATACACAAATCATCCATGACAATAAAACCACTGAGGTGAAGTGAATAACATTTATTATTTAATTACAGGTACCATTATATATTAGGCAAATGAACAGTCAGTACTTGAAGCTGATGTGCTGGAAGCATGAAAAATGGGCTAATATAAGAATCTGAGAGACTTTGACAAGGGCCAAATTCTGATGGCTAGACAACTGGGTCAGTGCATCTCCCAAACAGCAAGTCTTGTGAGGTGTTCCTGCTTGGCAGTGGCCAGTACCAACCAGATGTGGTCCAAGGAAGGACAACCAGTGAATCGGTGATGGGGTCACGGGTGCCCAAGACTCATTGATAGACATTATTTTATAAAACTATATGGACTCATAAGAACATAAGAAATATACAAACGAGAGGAGGCCATTCGGCCCATCAAGCTCGCTTGGGGAGAACTTAACT
>JAODKE010004221.1:0-10006 GCA_026779605.1 Mormyrus hasselquistii
TTGGTGCTTAGGCCAACGTGTACCTCTCGTACCAGGCTAGGCCTTGTCTCAGGCCACCTGGAATTTAAGCTCTGTGACTGCTTATTCTCTACAGGGTGACAGGGACCTGGAGCCTCACCAAAGATGCACAGGGCAGAGGAGCCCCTAAATGGGATTCCAGTATGTTGCAGGGCACACTACCATGCATAAGCCACACTACCTGTGATTCACATAACTGCATGTCTTTGGATAATGGGATGAAGCAGGTGTTCTTTGAGGATGTCACACACACACAAATGCAGGCACACACACACACACACACACACACACACAAATGCAGGCACACACACACACACATGCAGGCATGCATGCACACACACACACACACACACAAATGCAGGCATGCATGTACACACACACACACACACACACAAACGTGGGCACACACGCAGGCACACACACACACACACGCAGGCATGCACACATACACACACACGCACGCATGCACACACACACACACACACACACATTTTTTAACATCAGAGCAACATTAGCAATCAGAGATCTTTGTGGGGACCTCAAAAATGATCCCTGCAATGTTAAAAATCTGTTGTTTTTTTTACATTTGGTCCCCACAATGTAATATAAACATAATCCACATACACATATCTTTGTGAGGACTCTCCATTTATTTCTATAGGCATGAACTTAATTCCAACAATGACTCTTCTACTGAGCTAAAATGGTGGTCCATACAAAATATAAAAATATAATATCAAATTTTATTTATACTCATAAAATTTAATAACACTTTCTATGAATGCCTTATCGCTGAGACTTTATTAACACATTCACAACATATTATTATGCATTCATAAAGCATTATAAACATGGCTATAAGTATTTATAAAATGGCTTAAACCATTATAGCCATTTTTATTATACATTATAAAAGATTTATGAAGCTCTCATCTATAATGCACTATAGATACCTTCATTATGCAGTACAATGCATCCTTAATTCTTGTACCATCAATTATAATGCAATATGAAGGTATCTATTGTGCATTATACATGAGAGCTTCATTGGAGATTATGAAGTATTATTATCAACACTATAATTCCTTATGACTGTAAATAGAAAATGCTGTAATGATTTATTAATTCTTATACTGACCCTTAGAAATTATCATGCATTATGAAGGAATCTGTAGTGCATTTTAGACGAAAACCTTAAGTAAAGTTTTACCAAAACTCTCTTGTATTGAATACAACTATTGTACATTTTGTTCCTGTGAAGACACTTGCAAATCTGACTGATGAGCAGGGAAGCAGGATGGAGAGCAGATCCCTGAAGCAGCTTCTGCTCTATTGCTTGTTTTTGAGACGTTATATAACAACATCTGCATAACAGAACTGCAAAGCAGGTGCAGAAATTATGAGCAAACCTGAAAGTGGTATAATATGATGCTGCACCTGTAGTAGGCATTCGTCTTCAAAGGGTAAGTCCTGCTAGTCCCAGCATTCTGTTGTTTGGCGTTATTTTATATTTTATAGTTATATAGCTAAAAAAAGGTGAGTGAAGGAATGTGTAATGTGATTTGGGGAAATGACATGTAACTTGGTGTAATCGCTGGGCATATTCATTTGTGAAGCACATCTATGTGATCCTGCATTTCTGGAGGAGACTATCAGGTGGAAGTGTGGCCATTGTGCTTAGGGGTCAGCAGTGTTGATGTTGGACCAGCTGGCTGGGGCAGTTGATAGAGGGAGAGGTGCAAGGCCTGTGACCAAGAGGGTTATTGTTGCTCACAAGCATAAACCTCAAGGCAACATTTAGTTATATTATATTATTTTGTTCACATATACTCAGAAATCATCTCTGGAAATGGCACCACTTTCATATTAACTTACAAAAGAAATCATAATTGGTTGGAATTCCTGTATACAGCGATGCAGGGCATTTTTGTTTTTTTGGAATCTGAAATTCATGTGACAATGTGTAGAGGAATTCTAGGGAGCCACCAGTGTTATTATTATTAAGATAAGGTGTACCTTATTGAAAAAATTCATTTGCCTACATCAATGAAGTACATCAAGTAAACAGATACCAAGATGTAGTACAAAACAAAGGGCAAAGACAGCTGGCATAGTGCAAACAAGTACACAGTACAGGAGAGAGGCAGAGTAGCACAAATGGTTAGCAAGTGTGTGATTGTATGGGAAGACCAGGGTTCACGGGTGTTTTTGTTTTACCAGTTTGATTCGTTGGTGGGGCAGTGTGTGGGTTAAGGTGATTACCAGTGACCATGTGCAATGGCTACAGGAACTGGCTGACCATGCCTTCCGGGAAATGTATGCAAGCATCTACTAAATATACAAAAATGCAAACAGTACAAAAATGGAATATTGTTCAGGAAATATAAAAATAAATGGATGCTATATGTGTAACTAAAAACAGCTGGACTTTTACTACGTTAAAAAGGAGATTCTTTCCTGGTGCGTTATAGCTGGGCATTGAGGGCCGACACAAATAGGTATGATAAAAATTGATTTGTGACTAAACAACCCATAGTGTTCATTCTGCGTCAAAAAATAATTTGTTCCAGTTAATGATGACCGTGTTTGTCATCCTGTGAACTGGGACACAATAAAATGCTTTGTGTTAAAGGAGAATGGAGCTTTCAGGCATCATTCATCAGACATAGAACGTTATTCAACAGAGCTAGACAAACTGGCGGTTACTGGAGTTACAGCTAATTTAGTTTTTATTTGCTGTTACATTACTTTGAGATGGCATGCAAATTCAGTAACTGAATTATTTGCTTCTGGTGGAGAAAAGAAATCCCGGCTAATGAGGCTTACCTAGCTATTCTGAGCACACACGTCAGGATGCCACTAGACACTCGAATGTCTTTGCGAGCACACAACAAATTTGACATTGTTAATCCAATCATATTTGAGTGCTGTGGGACCCAGGTAAATAGAGAGAATTTTGAATTTACATTGCAAAGCCTGCCATGCATGTGATTTTTAGGTTTGCGACACAAGAAGGAAAAAAACAGAGTGTAGTGTTACAAAAGAAAAAAGAGCATAACTGCTCATTTGTATGTAGTGCCTAATATCCCTTGAGTTGGTTGGTTGGGGTTCATAGACATCATTAGTGGAGAATGGGCTAGTGACAGGGAATGACATGACACAAGGCTGTGAAGGGAAATTAAGATCTTAATTAAAGATTTTATTCATGGCCTTTGCTGGTCCTATTCAGCTAAAATATTATGATGAGCTTCTTATGTACATCTGATTCAGTAATCATGGCTAACAAATATTAGAGCAACATTATTTTGTGTGATTTTTACACTCCAATATTTGTTCATAAAATTAAGAAACTTCAATTTATACTGTATGTGTTTACATATAAATACATTATATTGCTGTAATATAAACACACTGAATTCAGCTAACCGAGTAAACATTTCAAAATACAAATTGCATACAGTACAGTGTATATTACAAATGCAATAGATAAATTTGCAGGTATAGTGAATAATGCATCACTGCATTTCAGTTCGATTGCATTTGCATGCTTTCCCACGCTGTGCAAGTTGCCTCCGGAAACCCAAAGATATGCAGGCAGGTAACCGGTGTCTCTAAATTGCACGTGGTTTGTAATGATGTGTCAGTGTACATTCTGAGTGATGGACAGCCATCCAAAACCAGGGGTAACCTTGCTTTGTTCTCCAAGCCATCATGACAGGGGCAGAATTTTGGGGGAGGCAAACATCCCTCTATGGGGCCCCTTGCTGATCTTATCGTTTTTTTTTTCTTTTTTAGTAACAAAGCAAATAACCAAACAAACGTCCTCTCCAAACCATTTATATAACAATTTTGGTTCAAATATTATAATTAGTGCCACTTCACAATAAGGCTACAAATATAAAGAATTTATGAACAGTTTACCATCTGGTTATTAATTAGGTTGTAACACTTTGTAAATTATTAATATACAAATTTAAACAAATTATAACACAGTTTCCTTTTTATGAATGAGTTAGTACCGTTTACAAGTGGCAAAAGTGAGCCTTATTGTAAAGTGGTAACTTGTAATCTACTGTATAATAATATATCTTAAGTTTGGCTGATTGATCCGGTGGTGTGAAATTTTACCAACAGCACTTCCACCTCCACCCTGATTGGTAGGTTTCTCTGCTGGCTTTGATATATTACTGAGCATATTACTTATGTTCCAATGTTTGTAACCCCCCTCTTATTTCTCCAAAAAATACCTAAAATGCCCCCCTTAGTGGGCTCCCTCCCCATATCTGCCCTTAATCTGCCACCGTATGTAGGAAAAGATACTGTGTAAGTGCTTGGAATATGGGTGGATGGGTACTTCATAAGGCAGTGTAATTGTACACAATAAGAGAAGAATAAAGTTTGTCTTACAGGAGATGTTTTCTCTTGTGACGTTTTGCAGAGGTACAAAATTACATTTTGTGCTTCTTAATTTCAATACAGGATTTGTTATTTTCAGACGCCACCACTTTAGTCAGTTTATTTGTCTCTGTTTAGGATTGTTTTTGTGTGTGTGCATCTGCAATATGTATAATGACTGCCTCTCCTTGCCCAAGTGAATGTTTGCGATTAGGCAGTGCACCACCGTAATGACACACCTGCCCCCAGATGTTCAGCTTCTTGAGCTAACAGGCGCAGCTGTGCGCTGTTTACTCAGTACTGTCCTGTGCATTTGTGCGTGATGGCAAAATGGAAACATTGAAAATGAAAAAGCAAATATCTGAATCTTTACGCACAGAAAAAGGGGCATTGCTAGTGGCAACTAATGACCCTTATATTTTCAAATATGGTGGATCATTAGTGAATAGATTTTTTAATGTATGCTTTAAAAGACATCAGCACAATCTACCTGTCACTTGTAAAATGTCAATATCCTAGATGTGAGAGTAAGTGGAGAGGTTTTACAAAGAAAAGAGTGTCAGAAGGTCTGTCCATCTGGCATAGGAATCAAGCTGTGTCCTGAGGTTGATACAAGACTCCCTTTCTGTCTGTTGACACTTTTATGTTCTGAAATTAGCCAGTAGAAAATAAGTATATCAAATAAAGACATTTCAGTAACTCTACTTAAAGCTGTCATTTATAGTGCATTATAGATTCCTCCATAATGCATTATAACGGTCGGTATAGGAGTTAATAAAGCATTACAACATCTTCTATCGTCAGTCCAAAGTCATTAGAGTTTTGATTATAATACTTCATAAACGCCAATGAAGCTCTTATCTATAATGCACATATAGATGACTTCATAATGTATTTTAATGGTTGGTATAAGAATTATGGATGCTTTGTACTGCATTTTGAAGGTACAGTATATATAGTGCATTATAGATGAGAGCTTCATAAAGCATTCAAATTCATAATAAGTATGGCTGTAATGAGTTATGCCGCCTTATAAATATTTATAGCCATGTTTATAATGCTTTACTAATGTATTATAATGTGCTACGAATGTGTTCATAGATTCTTATAGACATTGCATTCAAAGAAAGTGTTCCGAAATTTTTTATAGATGGTTAATTTCACTAAATGTACTTTCAAAATGATATCCAAACAGTAGCATTTTACTCAAATTTTTAATTTGAAATGCTTTATCAGCTGGCAGGCTGGACATACATGACATCCATCGTTTTCTTCACATCTCCACCCACGACTCTACTTACTGTCTCACTTTTGTCTTCGGCATACTGTGTAAATTGACTGCTTGGTACTGCAGACAATGAAAGAGCCCTGAGATCAGATCAGCTTTTGGTCTCATTGTGCCAACTCATTTTCAGACAGAACGGACTGATTATTTATATCAAAACTCCAAAGTAATTTCCCACGTACAGGGTTCTTATGCAGTGCTGAAATGTATGGTGCTGTGTCTAATTTTGGTGTTTTCCAAGTCTGGAAAAGTCTGGAAAAAGGATAGAAAGTATGAAAATATCTCAATGTTTCCAAACTATTGCATGTAACTGGCCTACTATGCACTCTAAAAACAACATCAGGATTTACACCAGAACATGCACAGAGTGTTACTCTGTAGGGCAACGTCCCAAATGATTGAGTGGGATGTACCTACTTAGATGGCTCGTGTACTTTGCATAGTTCACGTTGTGCTTACTCCCTTGTGTGTATTTTACCTATACTCTGGTGTACAGCATTTTGGAGGTATTTTCAAAAAGTAGTTTAATTTGCTTTTAGCATACAGGCCTATGTGTGCCTACTGTATGTATTTGAATTATTTTATGTTGATTTAAGATGTTCTGCAACCTAAATACAGAAAGCTGTAGGGTTCCATTCTAAATATGTCACATTGCAAAATAAATACAGTTAAAAATGGTTGTAGTACAATTTTATATTGCTTGCATGAACTGGGCCAATATCAGTCTGGCTAATCGCTCGACAAATCTTACTTGTCCCCCACTCAATAAATCTGACTGGCTTCAACCAAGCTGTTAATCAATTTTATGGCCCAACTGAGGACTGAAGTTCCACATCCTTGATGTAGGACTATGAGAGTTCTGGAAGTGATTCAATGGTCAATTTAAGGCAGATCATATTTGTATTATAATCATGCTTTGTTTGTTTTCGCTGTGAAGACATTGCAACATTTATTGAGCTTTTCAAATGTGCTCCCAAATAACGCTTCATATGTTAGACCAAAAGACCATGAACTACCATCAGGAGACTGCTGTAATCCAATCACAAAAATATTCAGCCACGATTTATCTGTCATACATTTGTGAATTTGTGTCTCGTAAACATTTTGTACTTCCCAGTTGTTTGCAGAATCAAAGCTTGTTTCCAGGGGCACCGAGGTATTTGTGGACAGGAAGCATCCAGGTTTAACTAAGTGCTTCTGTAGGTTCACGTGCAGGGATTGACATAAGTGGTGCGCAAGTACGCATTCACCTTTAAAAGCGGTACGTGTGTCAATCGATTGTTGTAACTGCGTGAATGCGCACGTATTTTATGTGCATTTGCTCCGATATTATTGTGCATTTGTACTTCATTTACGGCACAGAGGTTAAAATGCATAATAACGTCTTGTCATATCGGCGCAAATGCACATAAAATACGTGCGCATTCACACTGTTACAACAATCGATTGGCGCACGTATCGCGTGGTATGTACCAGACTGCATAGTCAATGACCAGGATGTTCTTGTGAACTCGGAGGCCATTGTGGGTGAGGATGAGAGTCATTTAATAAGAGCTCTTTACTGGAACCAATTTAGCCTAGCTGGTTAACACACTGAGGTAAAAGTTGTTATTAAGTCTCATATGGACTCTAGTTGCCCTGTTCCTTCTGTCAGATGGTAGCAGTTTAATCAAATGGCGTCCAGGGCGTGATGCGTCACCAGTGATTGTCATGGCTCTGCAAATACAGTGAGTGTTATAGATGCAGGAAAGGTAGCAGAGTGCTGGCAATCTTCTCTGCATTCCCATTGACCCACTGCAAACCAGTTTTATCTGTCACAGAGAAGTTTCCAACCCAGCTGGTAATGGGGATAAAATGCTCTGGAAAGAGCATCAGCATAAGGACCCTCTTCTGGTCACCACATAATAAATGACTGAATAGAGCTGGAATGACACGCACTCCTGTAATCATGGTTCCCTCCGTCACTCACTATACCAACGGTGCTTCAGTCTGATCAGTAGGCACTGCTCCCTGGAAAAGCTGCTGGTCATTGTAATATGCTGGTATGGGTCTGTGAAGGGATTAGCAGCAAAGCAGGGCTGCTCACCTCCCGGACTGACATCTGCTCCATTCAGGTGTGCCGGGACTTGACCACATTGATGAAATCACCATTGTGCAGGGTCATTTTATTGCTCTTCTTCAGTGTTCAATGGGCTTTGGAACTCAGTCTAGTTGGCATGCTCTGGGGCCCGCTGGCCAGCAGCCTGATCATTCGGATCATACCTCCCTGGCACGTGGGACACCTCATGAGCACGTGGGCGACTCCGGTACATTCTATGATTCAGCCACCTCTGTCAGGGTAGCTGGGAGGCTCTGGCCAGCAGACGTTTAGGGGAACGCTTTGTAGATTTGATACTTCTTAATAAATTTCACATTTGATTTCTCCCTAAGCAATTCATTTAACTGCTATAATTTAATTATACATTTAGCTATTACAATTTCATTTAGCTATTGATTTTCATGATCCATCGTTTATTTGAATATCATTATACAAGTTCCATCCATTCATCTTCCTACCAATTACCCAATACAGGATCATGGAGGGACGAGCATCTGTAGCCTGTCCCAGACATCACTAGGTAGGGGAACACTTTGTCATTTTTGGGAAAACTTACACTTTCGGATTGATGCGCACCTGCTGAGAATAGATTGGGAACTATGTGGATTTATCTCTTGGGAGGCCAGACTCCATATTTTGGAACAATATGTTAGACCCAGAGAAGGAGAACAAAGGGACAATATAGCATATTGTCTTAAAATATGCATTTTAAGAAAACTCAGGCGACAGTGATCTCTAAGGACAACTTAATGTCGGTAGCAGTAGAATCACAGTATTGTCGTAAGTGGTTGTAAACATTCTCAGAGTGCCATTATACCGTACTGTACATAGCCTTAGGTCTTCATTAATGGGGAGCCCCGCACAGTGGAAATAGGAGTAATAACTATTAAAAACAAACAAGTATTATATAAAAATGGCTTAAGAAAAGCAAAAAATAATGTGCTAGATGGCAGAAGATATTCAGAAATGCAAGACTGTGGGAGAGCAATAGTGTCCTGTGAAGACAGCAGGCAGATGTGTTCTGATTGAAATCCAACAAAATGACAGAATATGCAGGGAATCTCTAATCCCTGGAGGATCTGTATACTAATTACTCCCCATACACCTTTACATCACATAAAAACTGTCACCAAAGTCCGGTGTAGGTGTAACCCACAGAACGTCATGAAATTATATATTTGATTTGGAGCCCGCAGAAGTCGTTGGATTTTCCACTAACTCAAGGGGATATTTTCCTGCACAGCTCTCATTTATGTCTCATATTGTATGTGCCGCTGTCGCCTTTCTTTTCCCTGGCCGTATTGATTTTAATGTTTGGTATATTTGCTGAGAAGCTGATTAAAAATGAAAGCGATATTGGGACTACCCCCCAAGGGGAGCTTCATACTAAACTCATTCCTGTCTTTTTCAAGTATCATGATTGGTGTAATAGCCTCAGAATGTTTTTCTATGAGCGTGTTTTATGGTTTGGAAAGTTTTTGAATGTCAAAGGTCAAGCATTTGAGAACTAAACATAAACATATTTTAATGGAAAATGCAGAATAATCCAGAAATAAGTAAAAAAAAATCCTGAACTACTTTGGCCTGTGCCCTTCCAGGTTCTTGCAAAGTCCGGAAAAGTTTTGTATGATACAGACATTTCTTTTTAACTCTACATTATATATGCGTCTCCTAGCAAAAATAACAATGGCTTTCATTAGCACTTGAGGAATGTTTAGGGAAAGGAACAGATGCAACAAAATATCACAGCGTTCCCTGCATGACACTGGACATTCACACAGTCGTTACCCAATTAGTTATACCAATTGATATTTAAATTATGAATGTCTGCCGTGTTGGCCAGATTTTAAGTGCACATATTAAAAAATCCTTCCAAAGAAGGAAAATCCCTTGATAATAAAAGCTACTACAAAACTCAATGTTTTTTCCATGCCTGTAATAGCCTCGGACTGTTAGGCATTAGATTTAAATTGGTAATTTCTTTGATTTGAACAATACGGAGCTTTTGAAAATTTGTTGCACGCGTCAAAGAAAATAAATTAAAGTTCAAATGAACGAGAACTGGAGCAGACGTAGTATGGAAAAAGATTTCAGCATAATGTTTATCCTGCTGCTCCGGTATAGACTATAAAGTATAAAGTAAGGAGGAAAAGGGCTTTGTTCCAGAAATGTAAATTAACTGATGATAGAATAAAGCAAGAATATCTAAG